>CYKH01000193.1:846-41462 GCA_001460835.1 Bodo saltans | reverse complement strand
CACACCCAACCCGTGGGGGGAACACGACGGATCTGGAGCACGCGATCCGCAACGAACGAGGCTGCTTCACTAAATGCTTCGTTGGGAAACAGCTTTTGAGGGACCTTGAGGATTGACCCAATCGTCAAGGGTATGGACACGTTGTTCGCATCAACTGTGGTGAGGAACTCTACCTCAAACTTTATGGTTCGCTGATCAAACCCCATTGCAAGAGGCTTCAGAACTTTCCAGTTTGCAACGTTCGTAAGGTATGAGATGCATCGTGCGTCGTGTGAAGGTTGAAACGGAACTTGAAGTGCATTACACCCAGTATTGCGCACGAGGTGGTTGTGATGTTCATACGCAAGCATCCAATCCTCTCCAAACGGCGCATCTACGTACTCCGCTCTGCTAAGATCCAATTGCCCAGATGCATCAAAGGTAACATTGGGGCCGTGATATTTCCTCGACGTGTACCTCTCTACCAGGTGGTCCATGTCACGGAATGGCCACGCATCCTGTGCTGCAGTGTACAATTCTGGGGCTGATTCCACAACCACAGGTCGATGAATATCCTCGCTTGTCGCTTCGGGTGAGTTGGCTGACGGTGATTGCTCACCGGGCACTGAAACCTCACGAGCTTCACGATAAAAGTATGACATCGTTATGTAGATATTCACGAGCACAAGCCCAAGCACCGCTACAAATAGCAGCAAATCGCAGAACTTTCCATTTCGTGCTGGCCTCCGTTTCATTGCACCGTGCACTTTGTTTGAAGTCGAGGAGAAGCAAGGGAGGAATTGGATGCAGAATTGACATTGAAATTAGGTCACTTGTTTCACAAGAGTTAACTTATGTGCAACAACTATTCGCTTTTCTTTTCTGCGGCGCAGCGTCGCTCGAGCTCCTCTCCAAACCCAAGCGCCTTGGCGAGATCAGCGACGATCTGCTGGCAATTGCCCTTCAGCAACACGTCGCGGACAGCTTTCTGTCCAAGCTGCGCACGTCGACGGCGCTTGCTTGTGCTGCCCTCATCTCCAGATGACCCACTTGACTCTGAGTAGTGCTCCTCAGCCAGCGCCTCATCGCATAAAAAGAACATCGTCTCACCAACACGTTGGTTGTTAATAACAATGCGGGGGACCGTGGGGCGGACCTCGTCGACCAGCGCCGCGAACGGAAATACTCTCAAGCTTGTTCCAATCACGATCAGCAAATCGGCATCGCGGCAACCACCCATCAGGAAATCAATGAAGGGCTTCGGTAATCCCTCGCCAAAAAACACGACGTCGGGCTTGACGATCCCACCGCAGGATTCGCAGCGGGGAACTCTCGGGAGGAGTCGTTAGCAAGCTTCAACGAAGCACAGCTTTCCACAAAATGTCAGCTATGTGCTGCGTCTCCGCTTCCATGGCACCCGAAGCTACTCCAGACAACGTAGGTCAGGACCCGTGCGCTCGAGGCTATCAATGTTCTGTGTGCAGCACTTCAACAACATGCCACGCTCCTGCAGAAGGCGAATCAAGTGATGAACATGTGTTGGGGCAAACGTATCGGGCCAAAGCTTCATTTCATTAGAAATGGTGTAAAATGCACTAGGATCTTTGCGCAGGTAGTCGAGTGTGAAAAGAGACTCTGGCTGCGGCAAGTTGTACTTCGCAACTTGAGCATACAGTCCTGTCCCCGGAGTGCGAAAGTCGGGAATCCCAGCGGCAACGCTGATGCCAGCACCACACATCACTAAGATCTTCTTCACGTTGTTCTCAGTGATGTACTTGGCAACTCCATCAACATCAAAGGTGGGAATAAGTGGAGTGGCCATTGAGTTGTTGGGGGTTAGGACTTCTTACAGAGTGACGACAACAACAAGTGGAGGATTGCTTGATGGTCAAGAAGAAAAAGACAAATAGCGACGTTCATGAGTGCACTTCAGCAAGCAAGAGAACTGAGGTCATTACGATGGTGGAGGGGTCTTTCGCCTCTTGGCTCCTTTGGGTTTGGGGGGCAGAGTGTTTCGCTTGCCCGATGGGTCAGGGCACGTCACCTGAGAGGGGTCAGTTACCCCGAAGACCTTCTGGGTAAACTCTCTTCGCCTCTCTGATTTGGAAATAACATGGGTGCTGTTCGCATACTTCTCACCATTTCTTAACATGATGTGCCATCCGAATGCACTAATGAGCTTTAGCTTCACGCGATCCGCGTGCTGCCCCCACATACGCTCGGCAGTGTTGCCGTGCTTGAAGACTTCGTTGCTTTGTCGCGAGAACGACATGAGCTTCACATTACTCAGCATCTTCATGAACGGCCCCATCGTCTCAGCGTATCCAATGGCAGAATGATCAGACAGCTTGTCTGCGTACCACTCGAAGTTTGGGTGATGGGGGGCTCGGATAACCTGCGTCCTGTCGAACGCAAGTTCGTACGACGACCCACCACAAGAAAAATTGAAGACGTGGTGCGTCTCGTCGAAGGGAATGACGATACTTGGGCCCATAATGTACAAGTCGGGCCGCACTCGAATCATGACGTCATACTTGGGCCACAGTGCTCGTGCAGCAAATGGTCGAAACATCTTCTTCAGCATCGTTGGGTCCGATGCTTGAAATTGTTCTTGCTCTGGCGAACCTAAAATGTGTGCCATGGCGATATCATGAGCTACGTCCATTGTGAACAGCTGATAAATCATCCATGACCACTGTTTCAAGTGGAACCACGCTGGAAAGAGAGAATTGAGATATCCCGTCACCGTGGGGACATCTAAACTGTACAAGGCAGCAAGGTGCGGTCCGTACATCTGCTGCAGTTGCTCGATGAGAACAGGATCGTCACGCTCTTGCACGCGAATTCCAAAACGTTTGTCTCCTATGTCCGGGTACGTCACGAGAAACAACAAGGCTTGATTGGGCTCCAACAAGTTCTTCACCGTAGATTCATAGCATTTCTTGAACGTGCGCATGTGCCCAGACATCTCAACCGCTATGCGAAGGTTCGGCGGGTTGCGGGGAGCGATGTGTTCAAATGTTGAGTACAGCCCAAACCTCTTCCACTCAACAGACACGACGCCCTTGGCATCCCACGGCACTGTGGGCACTCGATAGACCACATCGGAGGGCTTCTCGTCCACACGCACAAACTCCATCGCTTCCGTTGTGTTGGGGTCTTGGAGCGTCGTCACACGGTGTTGGACTGCCTTTGCCATGAGGTAGCGCCTCAACGCTATGTACCGTTCATGGGAGTGCGGTAGGCCGCGATCAAGCTCGTGTAGCGCATCATCAAATTTATGATCCAACGCAGATATGGTGTCATCGTTGACTTCAGATCCACGGTAGCGTTTCAGGTGTTCTTTGGTTTCTTCTGCAAACGACCATGACGACATTTGCCCCTGTCCAAGGGCAGGGTTGGCCTCATGGGAGTCAGAGAGGCTTCGCCCATCGGTGGGAAATGTGTGCAGGATGTGATGATGCGTGGGAACGGTAATTGGCTCATTCACCAACTTCCCGGCGTTGAACATCGCTAACAGAAGCCCTGCTGTCCCCACCAAGAGCAGCACATCTATTCTAATAGAAATTCGTTTCATAGAACTGAAGTGACAGAACAAAACAAACAAGACACCGTCTGCTTTCATAGCAAGAGAATGGAGACTCATAGCGACCCTAATATGCAAATATGATGCAAAACTGTGACACTAAGGAAGAAAGGGAAGCACGGCAGCTTCAACTACTTTAGCATTATGATGAAGGCACCAGGCGTGGGCAACTTTTTCGTCGCCTTCTAGAATCAGTGAGTGAGCGATAGGGGCATGCTTCTTTATCAACTCAACGTCGTGAAGCGGCACCCAGCCGTCTTGTTTCACAAAGTACATCACCAGACGCTCCTGGTGAGCGGTAAGGAGCTCCACGTCAAGAGTGGCAATTTGCTCAAACTCAGAGCGAGCGAGGAATAACAAATTGCGAATCATTGATGGGCGCCCCATCTTAGTTGCGATCCAACGCTGCTGACCATCCAATTCATTCTGGGCCAATTGAACAACAGCATTCTTGGCTCTCTGCGGCAGCATCTCAAACAGCGGCAGCAGTGTGCTGCACACAGTGTGGATAAGCCATGGACGAAGGAACTTCCCGTTCTTTGCTCCGTTTGGTGAAATCTTCATGTTACAAATGGTTGGCGTGAGCAGAAAGGCCCTCGACACTTCTTCAAATCGAGCACACATGTGCAGGGCGACAAACGACCCGATGCTATGGCCACCAACGTTGCACGACGTATATCGCGATGTGACGCGCTCGTTGAGAACTCTACCAGTAAATTGATGTGCAAGTTCGAGTTGGTCTTGCAATGTAAAGTATTGGCCAGCATTGAGCTCATGAAGGCTGTGCCCAGCAAAGCCCATCACAACCACATCGACCGACTTAGCTGCGAGCAACGCGACAAACTCCAGATAAAAGTTCACAACACCTGGGTTGCCAGGGAAGAAGATCAACAAGTTGCGACCCACCTTGGGTGATGCCGCTCCGCTGAGCAACTCCGGGAGGAGTCCTGCTCGCGACTCGAGCACGTCGACGGTGACGCGCACGTTGTCGCGGATGATGCAGCTCCACAATGTGATGACTGGCTTCATCTTTGCACAAAAGAGATAAAAACGAAACTTGAATTCAGATGATCACATCGGTGGGTGTTATGTGAGTGTGTAAACGTGCACTGGGTCTACTCTATCTCTTTCCCTGAAGCTTTTTCATTTCCTTCAACTGCTGAGCAAGTGCAGCGCGCTTTAATTGCTCAAGTTCTTGAGATGTAAGCTGCGATAGGTCATGCTGCGACCGTGGCTGTGGTTGAGCCTTTTTCTGCGCAGGGCACTGCTGTTGAAGATCTTGTTGGCCTCTCTTGAGTGCAGCGTTCACATCGTTCTGCAGAGTCGACGTACGAGCTTCAAATTGAGGAAGCGGTGAAGGTGACGGAGGGCGCCGCCAGCCTGCGTTCCGATCTCGCGCTGCTGTTGGCGACGGGGACATCTCCGCCGCCGTCCGACGGTTGTGCTCCAGTAGCAAAAGCTGCTTCTCCGACAGAGACCGCAACAATTCTTGGTGCTGCTCTTGCAACGCGGCTACTCTAGTAGCTACTGCACTACTGCTGCTATGCGTGGCAGTCTCAACCGGGGAGTCCGTGGGATGTTCGTCGAAATCAAGTAGCGGGGCGTAAAGGGTCATCAGATACTGCCCAAGGTGCTCGTACGGTGCTGCCTGACGTCCTCCGAGGACGTGAGGGCGCACCATGGGTTGCCCATCAATGGCCCTCACCTGAACACGACGATCTATAAAATAATCGCCGCCACGGCCAAGGCGTCGAATCGAAACCTCGAACGGAAATGCCAAGTCATTCAGCGTGCGGATGACTGCGCCATCAACATCATCTACGTCGTCACAGCCATCAAGCGTAAACATTGGAGGCTGTGCAGATTGCACTTCAACACAGTGCAGAGTCTCCATTGCCGCCATCAACCCCATTGTTGCGTCTGATGATGTCATTTGTCTTTCATCGCGGCGTGCGAATTGATGCCACTGCTGCTGTTGGGCCTCAATAATGCCACGCAGCGCTACACAGGCGCTAGAAAGTTCATTGCGGTCACCTTTCGATACATCGTCGAGGAGGTTTGTTATATCGCGCAGCGACTCAGAAAACTCAAGTCGACTGTTACTGAGTTGCTGAGATCGTTCTTCGTTCTCTATCCTAAGGCGTTCAATTTCCACGTCCTTTCGCCGTAGTTCCGACTCGAGGGCTGAGCACTGTTGTGTTCGTTCATCACACGCCTCGCGAGCATCGTTCAGCTCTTTCGCTTGGCGCATCGATCGTTCCTCAAGATGCGACAACCGCGATCCATAGACCGCCTCAGTCTCTGCAATGGAGGCAGATGCTTTTTCACGGCTCTCCATAATAGATGTCCGAAGGTCAATCAGCTGCTGCTGCAACTGCAAAATGTGGCTGTCGTGGCCTAACTTGAGCGACGTCCTCTCTTGATTCCATTCCCGTTCAAGACTCTCACGAATGTGTTGCCTCAATTCGTCTTCCAGCTTCCCCTTGTCGTTTAAGACGTATTTTTCCACGAGCATGCCCTTTGTAGAATATTTTGCTGGCGATGGGCTTGAGAGAAAGACTGCGCTGTTCGGTGACGGGTCACGCTCTTCTGACGGGGGCACCCTACGAATGGTTGCAGCTGGGGACGTCACGTGTTCCGGCAGCTCTTGCCGCTGAGCAGCACGCATGTCTAAAAATGTGTCGGTCACATCTGTTTCAGTTTCGTTTTGAGGACTACGCTCGTGGCTCGCAAGGCGCTGAGATGGGAGCCTGATGTACTGATGTGAGGCCTCTGCCACCGGCGGTCTGCCACTTAGAGGGACTGCGAAGCCGAAGTAGTGAAGAGCACTGCGCTCCTCTGAACTAAAAGGGCGGCAGTTGTCACGCTGGGCGTCTTGATACATGGCGAACACTTGCAGAAGCTCTTCCCGGAGGCCACGGCTTTGCACTACTGCTTCACTTAATTGCTGATACAGTTCGGTTGTTGATGGCTCAGCGTTGACAGCAACTTCAAGTTCAGAAATTTCCTCCGCAAATTTCTGTAGCAAACTCCGAAATGTAACATCGTTGAGCGCGATTTGTGCGTCGCTCGTCATACTCGTCTATCGTAAACTGTCAGTCAACGCAAAAAAATAATGTTAAGCATGTATCTTGTATGTCAGTTAGGTGGTGTTTTCTCACAATTCTTTGAAAATGCGCAGCCATTGTACACCAAGACACACTCACTCAAAAGCGGCCAAGCTTTTGCTTTCCCGCCCCACCCGGTTTTCGTGCTAATAACGCTGACGGTTGGACGGCTGCTACTTGGCTGTCAACGTTGTCAAATATGCTGGCTGCCTCAGGCGGAGCTCTATCAATCGACGACCGCCGTCTTGCCGCCTCACGAGCAATAGGCGACATCTTCGTTGTCGATATCGATGACGAATCCGGGGTGTCTTCGGAGGCAAAAACCACCACGGGTGCTGAAGGGAGCAATGACGCTCCTATTTGACCAGGATCCTCGGACGACATGGACAGGTACGCCTCTGTCAGCTTGCTGAGGTTGCCATCCACGTTGCTATCAATGCTATCAGCAATACCAAATGCAAACATGTCGTCGTGCTGAGCAGGTAGTGACTGTTGCGGCTCGATATTTCGTTGGGCCTGTAGCATCCTTTCACGTGTGAACTCTCGCTCGAGGACGGCAACCACAGCGGTGCGCTCTTTGGGCGTTGCAGCGTGATACTCGACTGCCAGCTGGAGGAGATAGACGTGACCTGCTGCATCGGATACAGCCACACACTTCCCCGACGCATGTGGCACGCAATGTCGAAGGGGTGCGTCAGAAACCTTCACGTCAACCTTTGGTGCGCAGACCCCACTCTCCAGCAGATCCCAAATTTCCAAGTGGCCTGATGACGTGCCTGTAAAAATAATCGATGGTCTGGTAGTGTGCCATCGACCACATGTCACTTGTCTAAGTCTAGGAGCACTTGACATGATCGGTGAGAGTAATTCGTCGCCAAACAATCGCCATCCCCAGTCTCCTATCGTTAAGAAAATCTTAGGCAGCACTGTGCATCGTTGGGCACAGAACACAGAGCTTAGTGACGCCTGATGCCGCTGAAGGATTCGATCGCTGTTTCTCTGGGCACGACGAGTGCAGGAGAGTACAAAGCCCTCTGCTGTTCCCACAAGGTACTGCTGCACACCCCCTACCATCGGATCGTAGTCCACACAGCAAGGAGTGAGTGTTGCGGAGTCGAACGGGTCATCATCACTCGCAGCGTCGTCGGGATCTGTGCTAAATGCTACTGTCGCTGGGCTCGTGGAACCGGATGTCAATCCACTTATTCTCTTGGATTGAATGAGCAGCTCCAATGTTTCATCATACAATGGCTCGCTCATGTTGCGAAGGTCCCAAAACAACACGCGACCATCGATGGACGTTGTCATCAGATCAACGCCTTTGGACATAATATACTTCACATCCGTTATGCTGTCACGATGAGATGACAGTCTATGGCTCCTAGATGTGGGCATAAAGTGGCGCCCGTGAGAGGGGGGTACGACTGCCTGAGCAGCGTCCTCGTGTGCCCCTTTGTCTCGCAGCTCCCACACTTGCACGATGCCGTTCGCACTGCCACCCACCACGTGATACGGGTCTTTTGGGCACGTTGCAATCGTCGTGCAGCCACCAACTGAGGAAAGCATGGTAAATGCGGGCGCTACACACGAAGACAAACTCCACACAGCAGCAGCAAGGCACGGCTCGTCAGTACCAGGAGGGACGTCGTGCTCATGCTCCGCGCTGTCTTCGATGTACCCCACCACCATCCACTCAGAGTCACTACCACAAGTGAACGCTACTTGAGAAACTCTCAGGGACGAGTTGGGTGCTGCAAATTTCATCGTCACCGACAACGGGGGTGGCAGTGGGTCGCTGTTTGGAGAGGGGAGCAGAGCCACTTGGGGGACGCTAATTTGGGCGGTGCTGTCTGGCGCCTGAGCTGGTGGCTGGTCTCTATCTGGCTCTTCTCGCTTGGAAAATTTATCATAGACTTCAAAGATATCCAACGCACAGTTAAGCCGAAGAAAAGGCTTCATCGTCGCTGCTAAGGCACTGCACGCGGCTAGATAGCCCTCTTCACGCTCAACCTTCTTGCAATGCTTCGATCGGCCCTCTCGTTCCTCAACGTCGACATTATTTGGCCAGCCTCCGTCAGTGTGCTTCATTCCTCGGCTCGTTTGTGCTACTACGTCTGTGTTGGTGGAAGCGTTTGAAAGTTGTGGTACATTTTGAATCTCCGTTTCCACGTGCGGGGCTAGCATGTATTCAATTGCCCTGGTGAGTGGATCCGGTGCTACTTCCGAGAGCATTGTGGGCTCGGTCCATGTGTACAAAGTTGGTTTTTCATGGGGCGCTCGTCGATTCTTTTTTATAATCACCTCTATGGACTCCATCGGCTGTGCACTCCTACGTTGGAAACAGTGAAAGAGATAATGGAAAATTTGATCCATCCAACAAAAATACTGCACGAGTGAAAAGACAATCGTTGAATAAAGGCACATATCACTAATGTGATTTACTTGCGATACTACTTCTTCGAGTACGACTCTTGCACCTTGGTGGAGGGATACTCGCGATGGATGGCGGCCTTCAAGTACTTCAAGACTTCGTTCTGCTTGCTCTGGTCACGCAAGTAAACTTCAATGTGCATGGCATCTTGGCTCTTTGCATTGGGTTTACGCATGATGCGAATGACATCCACAATCGGTTCGCCGTCGGTGGCGGCGGTGATGCCCTCGCCAATCACTGATACGATGACGGCATCAAACGCCGACTTACCGGGGTTCTTCATTTCAGTAAAGACACTAAGGCGGCAGCCGTTGGGGAAGGACGAAAAAAACGGCTCCACGTCATCTCGGGAGAAGAGCATTTGGTCTCTTGCTGGTAAGGACGTCCATTGTGGCATGCTGTTGACAGTTGACCACAGTTCTTCGATCGTCTGAACGTGATCTACCTTCTTCCACTCGGCGCGTGCGGCAACATCGTAATCTCCTCCGTGTTGTGCAACGGTGGTCTCGCTGATGTGAGGAATGTAACTAAGGAGCCATTTGCTCTTGAGGGGGTGCCTGGGTGCTGGCATCTTGATTTCTGTGGGGACAAGCAACAAAAGAGAAGAGAAACATACAGAGCTAATGCTTAAACGGTGCAACAATTTCACGAAAAAATGAATCCACCAATGATCGCTAGTGATGCATCAAACTCTTGAGCTCCATCTCACGCCGTTGCAGTTGCCGCTTCAGCAACAGCACCACAAGATCATCTTCAGATATCTCTGGTGCTAAAGTTGGTGGTAGTGGTTGAGCCGGCGCTGCGGGCAGCGGGAGGGCCCTCGCAGTGGAGCTTGCTGGTGGACGTGGTTGCGGAGAAGAATAAGAAGCCAAGGGAACAACCGATTGAAGCGCATTTTGAAAAGCAGTGCTGCGAGTAGGTAGGGTGTGACTGTACTGCGTTATGTCTGATGGCCGAGGGCTAATCGAAACGTCTATGCGGTGGTCTGAGTCATGATCATATGCTGTGAGCCTTTGACCTCGGGCCTCCATCCCTTGCACAACCTTACAAATTGTCGTTGCTTCGCGAACAGTGACCAGCAACTGCTTCAAGTCGTTGCAAAGAGTTTTCTTCTCGTCTGCAAACGATGCGGCCATAGCCTTCACTGTCGATAAGTCCTTTTGAATATGATCCAGATCAGTTGACGCTGCTGCGCATTGTGTTGCCCAACTCTCACTCGCTGTCTTCGTTGCGTTCTTTAAAGTGAATGATTTGAACTCTCGCCTCACGGGCGAGGCCATCCTCCCTTGCCGCGTCTCGTATCCGGCCGTCGACATATTGTCCCTCAGATTTGTTGTCCTACAATGATGAGAACCAAGCGAGGCGACGTGGCTACATGAATGTACACAACAGAGTCACGACGACGCAAACATCAGCTTTTCAAACAACATTACCGGAGCAGGCGGCGCACAGCCTTCAGCGATGCATCTCGCTGTGTCCATGCTTCCGCTGCAAGAGCTTGAAGTCGAGAAACCTCGGCATCGGGCTCTTGAGTACCAAACGCGTCGGTAGACATAGCTTTGACTTCCTGTTGAATGAGGTCTCCATGCAATCGAATCACCTCCTCTTCTGTTCTGAGTGATGCTCTCATAAGAGACACGCTTGCTGCCTCTTGAGGCGCGTTGCTGCGGTATTGAGACAAGTGCCGAGCAATGGACATGAGCGCCTCAAGGTCAATGCCACCCATCGTACCCCGCCCCCCAGCCTTCGCTCGCATCGTCATCGCTAAGGTAGACAGCATTGCTGCGGCTGCGCTCTTCAGTGTTTCCTCCGTAGCCAATCGGAAGCAGTTGGTGGCAATCTCAACAACCCAAGACATAGGAATGAGAGGCGCAACCGCTGCGGTTATGTTGCCAATCAGGTACAGCGCTGACATTCTGAGGTACACGGGCTTTGTTCCGTCTGAAGCGATGACCGCCACAACGTCCGCCAAGCCTCCGTGCGTTGCCTTTCTGCAAAGTGCATCAAGGGACTTACAGTAAACACCTTCGCTATCATCATCACACACTGCTAGTTGCACGTCGAACACTCGCGCTGTAAACTGATCCCAAGCCCCACGAGGAAGTCGAGGGAGCGTGAAGCCAAGAAACTTCGTTGAGGGGGAGGGTTCCTCGAGAATTGCGCGTCGTAAAATCTCAATCCATGTTTCTTGTGCCACAACTTTCAGCAGCAATAACCGCGACACGATGACAACGATGTGCCCCAGCACTCCCACATCCTCGGTGATCATCAGGCACCTCATGAGAATCGAGATGGTCTCTGGGTGCTCCAGTATCGGCGTTCGATGACACCAAGCACGCTCAACATCGAACGACAGGCGCATTGCCGCAATGGCGACGAGGGCATGATTGCTCGTCGTCAAGTGGCGCTCGATGGATGTGATGTCTGGAGTCAGATCCACGGAAGTGCAGTCAGTGTGCACATTGCTCTCAACACGTGAAAGCGAGGCCACAATCTCATCAACAGATTTTTGCAAGGTTGGGGCAATCACATTGACGTCGTCGCAAGGAATGCCAAAGACTTCATTACAAATCAGCACCCTCTGCTCATCAAGGATAAGTTGCATGGTTGCCTTGAGTGACAAGATCACGTCGCTTTTCGTTGACGGCTCGATGGAAACCTCGCGCAATGATCCAAGGAGTTGTACAAGGAGCCCAACAGATGTGCGAAACAACAAAGGCCCTAATGTGAGCGCAACCTTAAGCGTAGTGATGGACTCGTCAATTCGGTGAACGTCAAGCACGACATCAATGTCCAGCGACACGAGGAATGTGTAAACGCCACCGACAAGACGATGGAGATCAGAATGTTCGCTCTTATCACCGTAGAGTATTTGTTGTGATGCTCGGCACAGGCTCCGAAACACCACCTGCATCAACCTAGGGCTAGGGTGCAAGCAAAGAATCGTGATCAACTCTTCAGCAGTAGTAAACACACATTGGCCATTATCAACGCGTGGTGTCTCGAAATGTACGCCGCCCGTTGCAGCGCTCCAAGTTACAGCAACTGCATTTCGGCTTGCACGCGCGAAGGTGTTGGCGATGATCATCCCGATCTCTGTTGAGTGGCGCACTAAGTGACTGATGCACTGCCACACAGATCGAATGCAAACGACAAGCGGTGACGCCGACGTCGCCCAGCCCGCACCAAGAGAGCGGAGCACTGTGGTTGTGATCGCCAAGAACCCAGGGAAACACTTATCCCACAGCAGCAAGACCGCCTCGGTTGATGCACAACCGTTCGTTCCCTTCAACAAACATAACAAGTTGGACACCGCCTGCTCGACCGCAGAGGTGTCTTTAGGTGCTTGCATCGCAAAAGCACCGAATCCCGGCCCGAATAAAAACTTGTTCGCCGAATGAAACAGACGGTACGCAGTCTGGAATGCTTTTGAGTCCTTGGCGGGGCTTGGAAGATGTACAATTCGATTTAGCGCCGTCGCTAAGAACAAATGTAGTCGCTCTTCTATGGTGTCCGACGATTGAATACCCCGCTGGGTCGCTGGTCGCCCAGGTATCAGAACATCCCTCTCAGATACTTTTCCCAGCAGACCTAAGAGTTGCGTACAAACAGATTTGTGGTAGTCTTCCAGCGTCAGAACACGCTGCCCCCACCCACCAGATGCCGAAGGCTCAAGAATTGTCGGTGGCGCAGCTCTCAGGAGCAACGGCATTAGTTGCTGCACCGCTTCCACAAGCTCACCCCGCTCCACGCCGTCGCTCAAAAGTACCGCCATCAGCAGCCCCTTGAATCCATCACAACGTACAAACAGCAGCGTATCGAGAAGCACTCCACAAATAGCACGCTTCGGCTCAAACCTCGGGTTCTGCCCAAACAAAGCACGAGCAATCGTAGCTCGCAGCGGTGGTGCCGTCTTGTCCTCTGGCTGCAGCGGTACCCTCTGGTCACCCATTAGCGGGAAAATGCCTCCAATGAGACGGCTCGCTGACACATCCGAAAACGTTGCATCCGTCATGATGCTGCACAGTAGCGATGACGCGTGCCTCCTTTCGGCAGCACTCACGTAGGGAATCGAACTGTCGCCCTGAGTCAAGGCAGTCGCGGAGAACGGCGGGACTTGCAGCAAGTCGTTGACACTTTCAACGCCTAGGTAGAGCAGGGCAGCGACGATGTCCTGCGTGTACCAGCGGACAGTGTGGGTAAACTGTTCTCTATCACGGCACATGCCCTGCATAGCGTTCCAGCATTCTTTTTCCTTCCGCGGTTCAGACGCTACGATGGAGTCATGAAGCAGTTCCCGAAGTCTTTGCACCGACGCCTCAGACTCTTGAGCCATAGTCGCCCAGCTCACCAACGCACCCTCAAGCATTTGCCTTCTGCAACCACAAAAAAAGAAGAGATAGGAAACTTCACGAGGGTATTACATTGCAATGATGGGCATGCACTCAACTGGACATTTGCACGTGAATCGAGACACTTGAGAAAGCAGCCCCTAAACGTTGACCTCTTTCGAGTCTATCCTCGGAATCTCCATGAACACAACAGTTGGGTTCAAAACAACGCTGCAACGGTGTGTAGATACCAACACTCTGTACAGACCGTTCCGGATCGGAGCTTCTTGGTTGAAAGCGTTTGCAGCTCTATGCAAGCGGGAGCTGGACATCACAATGTCTCGCTCAGCGGATTGAGCGTCGATCATGCGGTGAAGGAGATTGACGCTGCCTTGGCCTACCGCTGCTGCCCATCGCTCTCTAAGGTTATCGATTGAGGGTGCCATGGCAGCAAGCCCGGCCGTTTCCATATTGGTCGTTTTCTCCTTTCCAAGCAGAAATCCTGTGGCACCAAGGTCGGAACGCCACCGCGAGCGAGAAAACTCTTCTAAGAACGTGAGCGGGTCAGACACAGTGTTCATCTTTGCTTTGAGAAGCACATCAGTGACGCAAAGGAGTGCTTGGAAACACTGCAGTATGAGATGATCGCATATGTATGTGCACACATCCCCAGCAGGACCCCAACTTCGCTGCCAATGTTGAGACTTTGCGTGCATGACACAACCGGCATCACGCCTCCATGAAGCCCGCAGGATCGGAACAAGCACATCAAAGATGCCGCTTATGTCCTCCCGCACCTCATCACCCGTGGAAGCGGTGACGGAACTGGCAAGGAACAGGCGTAGGGCCTTCTCAAGCCAGTCGGCCTCCTCAGGTACTACCCAAGCGTTTGGGAGTAACATTGGAGCACGTGTGATGGAAAGCTCGTGCATTGAGTGAAAGGACCCGATGTTTTTCGAAGCATTGGCGAGGGCATTGAGGACTTGATCCCTCCACATGGCACCTTGACAGAAAAAGCCAACGGCGCCGACTGCAATCCGCACCGCTTCTCGCGATCCCTCAAGTCGGTGAATTCGCTTCTTAAGGCGGTCAGCGATGCGACGCATGACACCTGTAGGAACAGACGCCAAAAACGATCGCTTTGAGGAAAGGAGCTTAGCAAACTCCTCAACGTCGAAATCTAGCAGTGCGTACACGAGTGGGTACAAGTGAGAGGGGAGGCCCTTTAAGGTACCATGTCGGTTGAGGTGATCATGCAACTGAATGCACTGACGATACTGCAGCTCCTCTTCCACCAGAAAGTCTTCAACTCCGTGGATACCGGCCTTCTTTGGATGGGGAAGCGATCTAAAATCGTCCATGGGGTTCTTCTTCTTCCTCGGCTCACACAAGATGATGGCAGTGTTGACGTCCGCATGTGGGTGTGGCATCGGCACTGATGAAGGTCGACCGAGTCGTCTGTCCGAATGCTCAAGGTTCAGTACGGACAGCAGCCCAAACGCGTTGAGACTGGCGTTTAGGGTCGTCATCGTAGGAAACAGTCGGGGGTGGTACGAATAGCCCTGGATTTCGATGCCCCGCACGACGCTAAGATCATGCTGAAGGGTTTGCATTGGCGCTTCAGGAAATCCCGCGAGGTAGAGGCAGTGATAGACTTGTCTGCATTGCTCCCCCACACGCATCTCGTACTTTTCAGACACCAGCAGAAGCTCAATTTGATCAACACATCGATACACCTCTGCTCGGCGGTGGGCTACCCACTCGTCAATTCTCTCAGGGGTCACAATAAGTGGTCTGCCCCAGTTCAAGAATGCATCAGAAACGCGAACCTTCAAAGTTGCCAGTAACTGGGAGATCACTGGAAATCTAGACATCTCCGCCTCATCCAGACGCTCTTGAGAAACATCGTCGTCAGTTTCTTCTTCGTCTGTCTCTTCATCGGTGTACTCCTCGTAACTACCGCTACCAATTGACGAGTCCTCGTAATCGTCCTCACTCTGCAGCCGGCTTTCCATGTCTCTCTCTTCTTGAGAATGCTGCGGTGAGGCACTTGATCTGCCGGCCAAACTCTCGCACTCGTCGATGCGAGTGAGGGTCGATGCCAGATCGGTTATGTGTTCTATAGTTAGGCCATTGGAGGGCTCCGCTGAAAGTAGTGCAGGCTGCACAAGTGATACCTCAGTCCCCTGCACAATGGAAGTAGGGAGGGTCTCGTCCTGCGCCAAGCAGTGGGAGGCGATATCGGAATATCGAGGTTGGTGATCAACCGTTTCATCTTTAGCATGGTCGTCCGACGAAGGGCGAATGATTTCCGCGGGCTTCAGGACTCGCCGAAGCCTGATTGCCTTCGCTGCGTGTTGGTACAACAGGTGCTGAATACGCGAGTAGAGCACAGGCGAGCCATACTTCCAAATCTTGCCTCCCGCGCTCGACGCACTCAGCACGCACACATTTCTCACATGAGGGTCCTGCCCCGCTGCAGCAGCGCCGTAATCGTCGTCGTGTTCATCCTCGTCGCTTTCGTCGTCCTCGGATGAATCCGTTCCTGATGCCTCTAGGTGGTTCCTCGCGTCCAACCTTGCCTCCTCCTCCACATCACGCTCCAGTTCATCGTAGATATCTTGGTTGGATCTGTTGACGGTGTCCTCCTCAGCTCGCAGCTGCCGCCGTGTCTGCTCAAAGTGATCGCCACGCTCGTCGATTCGTCGAACTTGAGGGCGCCGTTGTGTTTGGCCATCCGCCAAGCGATATTGAGCCTGAAGCATTGCTTTTTGCAGTGACATCTCATCCATCTCATCACTCTCAGCGTACGCCGCAGCAACACTGTCTGCCGATGACATGCAAGCTCTCAAATGACTTCTTGATGAAAACATGCAAAGTAGAAACACACATCAATCAGAATGATGGCAGCACCCTCAAAGTGATCGCCGCGGCCAAGGATAGAGACAATGCAATGCGAATGTGACAATGTAACAGAATTACGAGGAATCCCCCGAAAACATCTTTTTGTAAACGGAGTGCTGCACTTTCGTTTGCTCGGAGTTAAGTGACTCCACTCTCGCTTTCATAGCGAGGATATCATCGGTAACTCCAATCTTCTCGTTGAGCATTCGTTGTAAAATTTCAACAGCGGCCTCAAACTCACAACGCTTCTCAAGAACCAGCGCTTTCCTGAACAGGGACTTCGCGTGACGCTTGTCGATCAGCAGTGCTTTCTGGCAAAATGCAAGACACTTCACAAGATCACCCCTTGCAAACCAACAAGCGGCAATGTTGGAGTTCAATGTTGCACGGAGAGACTTATCGGCAGCACAAAGTGCGTCACTCTCTTCTACTGTCATATTCTTGTCTGGGCGAAGTAGCGCTGTTCCTAATCTACGAAGCGCACTATGATATCGCAACAGTGCCTTTTCAAAGTCTTGCTTTTGAAAGAATGAATTGCCCTCATCCTTGAATTGAGTTGCGGATTCAAGCTTCTCCTTTGAGTTCATAGGGTTCATGAATCTCAAGAGGCGCACTTCAAGACGAACCGGCTCATCGGGACCAACAGCGTCCCATTCATTTTTTGAGCACCTCATACCATTCTCGCGGAACGCAAACGCGGGATCAAGCCAAAACTGAGATACCTCTCCTTCTTTCATAGCTGCAAGCCCTTCATCGAATCCTTGGCTGACTTGGCCAGCACCAACAACGACCTCGAGTGGCTCGTCCTCCGTTGCTTGATCAGCCACCTCGCCTCGAACTGTCCAGTAGGTGTATGCGCAGTGACACTCGGCATATATTTTAGGCACATCGCCCGATCCGACTTGCACTTGTCGCTTCAGCAACCCACGAAATCCACCAGAGACGTCTACGAAGCCGTCGTCCTCCACACCAGGTGGAATTAAACTGCTTCCTCTGTCTTGAACAATCGTGCGGCCATCACTTACCCACTGCTCCATGTAAGCTGTCTCTTCAAGTGCAGTCAGACAATAACAAATAACAAATAAACGTAAATCACTCAGACAACTGCCATGCATGCACGATAGCGTTTCAGAAAACTCAAGAAAATGGCCACAAGTAGGTCAAATGTAATCAGGGTGACTGTCCTTAACTTCTTGGATGAGTCGAATGGGAACTCCTTGATATCCAAACTCTTCAACAATTGCGTTCTTCATCATTTCCTGCAGTGGCTTTGGGAGCTCACTTTGTTCATTGCGCGTTTGTAGCCGCAGCAGGAATGTTGGGGGGCGGACGTTGACCTGCGTCAAACGACCCACTCGGGCTACATGGTGAGGGATAATCACACTCTTCTCCATGCGCCGCCAAAACTTTGTCAAATCGTGGCCTCGAACGCGTTTATTCCACTTTTCGTAGAGCTCCAAGCAGTGATCCAAAAGGAGCGTCAAGTTCATCCCGCTGTGCGCTGAAACTACCACAGCATTACTGTACTTCACCTCGCGCACTTGGCGCTTAATCTTGAAATCGATGGCCTCCGCCGTCGCCGAAGGGTCCAATACCGCGTCCCATTTATTGGCGCAGAGAACAAATGGTCTACCTTCTGATGCAATCTGATGGAGCAATGCCATATCATACTTATTGGGGTGGCCTTCCGTGGCGTCAAACACGACAATGCAAATGTGGGCAAAGCGAATCTCCTTGATGGACTGCGCGTGCATCATTCCAATAAACTCCCGTTCGGCACGAAACCGTGTTCGCGTTGCGCCAGCTGTGTCAATGATCTTCAACTTTCTCCCTCGGTACGTACACGGTATTTCTGTGGCATCACGTGTTGTGTTCAGCTCGTCCGCTGTTCGATTTCTCTCGTAGCCAACAAGACGGTTGATAAGCGAACTTTTTCCACTGTTGCTTCGACCGACAACCGCCACTCGAATGAACTTCTCAGACGAGTTGCGTTCTCGGATTTCATCAAGCGCCGCCTCATCCCCCTCCATCGCCAAATCTTCAACGTCCCAATCATTTTCTACCTTTCTCATTGCATGAATGTGATAGAAGGGCTGCAGGCAGCTAGCAAGGGAATCCAACCCCGCATTTCTCCGCACCGACATTGGAATTGCAGTTCCAAGGCCGAGGGAGTGGTACTCCTCCAGCACGCGGTCCTCATCGTCACGCGCAACGAGGTCCATCTTGTTGACGATCATGAACGCAGGAAGTTTTTTGGCATGCAGAAATTTGATCAGGTTCAATTCATCTTGGCTGACGTCCTCATCGACTGCAGCCACGAAGATGGCGACGTCCGCTGTTGCAATCGCCCTCATAGCCTCCTCAACGATCTTGCCGTTCACAATCCCGGGAGTGTCAATGACAGTGAAACTCATGTCGTTCAACGAACCGTGGCCCTCCACTGAATCACGTGTGATTCCATCAAAGTTCTTCACGGCGTTGTGCTTCTTTGGGACGAGCGGGTCGTGGGTAAGCTGATTGAAGAGTGAAGACTTACCACTGTTCATCCGGCCAACCAGAGCAACCCTCAAACGTTGGTCGCTCATTGTTTTCACCACTGGAGTCCAGCCAGAGACTTTGCGCCTATGTGCTGCGCTCCTCTCTGTCTCCTCAAGCGCCGCTGTGATATCACCTTTTTGACCAAACTTCTTGTGAGTGCTCTGCCAATCAAATGTTCGACCATCCATTGTCTGGTTTGTCTTTGGAAGAGGCTCAACTATCCCTTTACTGGACCAGCGAACGCTGACCCATTGAGGGATGCTCCGAGCGGACTCTAGCGCTGCGCAAACTGCGATCGCCTGGCACCGCCGCATGTCCCCTTTTGAAGAGCAAAAGGAAAAAAAAAAGAATGACTCAAAAGAAAAGGCAGATAAATTCTTGATAAAGCCATACGCTAGATTTGGATTTGGAGCAAAGATCTTCCTACTTCTCGATGAAGCTGGCTACTGTCATAAGGGAATCATCACTTAACTTTTGAGACTGTTTCAGAGAGTGCACAACTGTGCGCACTTTCCGTTGATAAGTTGGTCCTCCACACAATCTGCCCTCGTCGCCTTTGTCAAAGTTTCCATTCTTGTACTCATCGAGGGCAGCAATAAGATCATTTTGGGAGTCAATCTGAGCCTCAACGCACGCCGACTTCAGCTCATCCACCACATCGTGCAGGCCTTCATGCGAGCACAAAATACGGCGCACTAAACGAGACGATGCGCCAGCTTTCTTTGTGATTTCGCGACGAAATAGCAACCTCAGCGCAGCGCCATCAGTGGGCACAAAGCATCCAAAGTCCAAGAATGCATCCACCATGTCGTCATTCAATTTGTGGCAAGTGACAATGAACAAATGTCTCAACGAAGAGCTGTCGAACACATCTTCCAAAGACTTCTTCTCCTTGGTCGCAGCCTCTTCTAAGCACTTAAAGATTGTTTGATAGGGATACGTTTCCCCGGATAACACTGAGGCGCTCAGCAACGCCACTAGGTTTGCCACTGTTGCTCCAGGGCACAGCTGCTGCACAACATTCCAGCTCCAGTGCCGCTGGGCGACTTCAACATAAATTTCAACGGGCAACTGCGTTGCATTGAAGTTGGGATCGGCAAAAAGAATCGCAACAAGTTCTCTATCTTTGTTGTAGAGTGCATTCCGAAGGCGTTGTTCGAAGGGAAGCGGTGTCGAAAAAATGGAGCCCATTGTAAAATGTATTATCGCTGATGGTCATTTTAAAAAAAGAAAGCAACCATGAGCAGATCTATTGAACAAAGAATGTCCTCCCATGTTGTGCCACATATTTTGGATTGTGTGGTGTGTCAACACACATTGACAACAAATCTTGAAAGCAGCTGGGGAATGCTTGCAATCAAAGCACCGTACTTGCTGGCGTTCTCGTACAAATCGAAAAGGGGGACCGCAACTAGTTCTGTGTTGGGCTCCGTGACAGCGAGCACGCACTCTGATGGCAAGTGAACTAAGAAGAGAGTGCGCAGCTCCTTCGGCTCCGATACGTGGGCGGGCACATACGGGTACATGACGCGGTCAAAGGAGGGGCGGCACCAAACAGACAACACCTCACCCACACGAATTCCAGCCTGCTGAGCAGCAGCGACACCACTGTGATCATTGCCGCTCCGGCCAATAGCGGCGTGGCCAGAATGACCCATCACAAAAGGATGATCGGAAGCTTCTGCGTGTCTGTTTTGCTCAACTTCGTCATCGGTGGACTTTTGATGCCCAAGGATGTCGCGTGCTAGCTTTCGATGAAGGCAATCAGCTGGTGCCTCTGCGCCACGTAGCTTACCTCCAGGGAGGCGAAACGTTGCCTGACTAGCATGTCCGACCGATGAGGGCGCAAGAGCTCCCGCCTCAGATGACGATGCGCTCGATTTCTTGAGAAGCAAAATGTGGGGATGGTTATGGGCGTGCACAACCATAACGCCCTCCACTGACATCACACAATGGCCTTCGTTTTCGTAGCGACGCTTCAGCCGAGTCAGCTTAGCAACAGCGCTCTGGTCCTTGCGCGTCGTCGATGAACCTGTGCTGCCATCCGCTTCTGCATTCGGCACAACAATGTACCGAGCGACGGCATAAGTGTCGATCTTCGGCCTTACTGCAGTTGTGGCCATTTTCTTTATTCTCTATTGCTTCGATCGACAACATGGGGAAAAGGCGATATGCATTAATATATTCGGAACATTGACTGAAGGCGGGAGCGTGAGAGAATGCTGAATGATGTCAACGGTGTTGCGGATAAAACGATCAACGATGAGCAATGTGTTTGTTTGTAGCTACTCCCCGTACACTTCGGAGCCTCGATGCGCGTCCTCACCACGCACAGCTGAACCACTAAATACCGACCCACCAAACGAGGCGCGTTTCCGTGAAGAACTCCTTGGCGATTGCAGCGCTGTCTCTTCGGCAATTTCTTGAACTCGGGTCGACAAGTCAATGAACTCGACGGTGCTTCCACGAATACGAATCACTGAATGGAGTGGAATGGCAACAGTGTGCGCTACTTCAGGGGAGATCATCGCTCCCCTTTGAGTGCCGAAGTACGCAAAGAACCCTTGAATGAGTGGTGTGTGGGAGACCACTAGTATCGGTTGGGTACTTGCCTGGATTTCATGGATATGCGGCTCAAGGCGCCCTGTGTACAACTGATCCAACGACTCACCATTGGGCCAAGCAACATGGTAAGGATCTGCCTTCATGCTTGCCATGGTGTTGGGCAACGTGGCGTCAATGTCCGACCAGAGCTGCCCTTCGCAATCGCCATGATTGAGATCGTCCAATGTAGGAAAGTAAGCGACTCGGCAATTTGCCTCGCAAAGGGCAAGAGCAGATGGCACCGTTGGCGTTTGATTAGGAGTTTGGTTGAGACTCCCAGTCGATGAGATGGACTCCGATGAGCCATGAGCTTGAGAAAGTGGGGGAGGAGGAAGATGAGCCGGCGCTGGTGGCTCTTGCACGACCTCACGATTGCGCAGTGCAGCGTGCACGAAGTGTCGCACCGTCTGTGTGCACCGAGCAGCGCAGCTGCTCATCACAACGAACTGCTGCCCATTCATTTCCGTTTTCATGAATTCAAATAATGCATTGCTGTATGCTTCACCTTGACGCGATAACCTCGAGTTCCCGCCAACACGACCAGATACTAAGTCCTCATACTCACCAGCGCGTGTTAGGTAGATTGGCTGGGGGTAATGTCGCAGGTTGTGCAACATGTACGCGAGGCGGCTCTGCAGCCAGCCGTCGATTCGGTTCAAGTTGTACGTCATCTGATTCTCAATTCGTATGAACGACATGTCAGAATCTGCGGTGGAGGAGAGTGTCTTGTACACCTCCTCGTGCTGCCGCATGTTCTCCATGTAGTCCTCCACAAACGTGGCACTAGGATCTCGTGACGCCTCCTTCGCAAGCAGTACGTTGGACATAATCAACGCGTGGTCGTTGCTAAACACTTCAACGAAAATGATCCTCGTTGTGGGCAGCCCAGTGTGGTCAAGTAGAATCTGTCGGAGGGTGTGGCGGCGTAGAGGTGTGGAGTGTGTGCCGTCGATAAGTGCAATGTTTCCTCCAGATCCGAAGTAATCATTGATTTCCGTTGCCAGCAGCAAACTAGTCAAGCGCTCCGCATCGGGCACGTGTGTTGGGAACGAGGCTGCAGTGCCGGTTGCCCTCTTCCGGTAGCTTTGATGGGTAAACCGTTGGCACTTGTAGTGATTCCACATGAAGTATCGCAGAATGTGTTGAGCGATGTACGTCTTCCCTCGACCAGGCAATCCTACCATAATCACGATCATGTTGCCGCTCATGATGGACGGCTGGTCCTCCGATGGCTGCGCCTCTAGAACAAGCCCAGACGCCATTTGGGCAGGAATGGATGCACAGAGGAAACTGTCCGGTTCATCGTGCACAACTGTCACGTCTTGAAACATGAGAACATCGTGAATCTCCTCGTAGCCTTTCTCTGTCGCAATCATCGACGGCGTCTTCCCCTCATCGTCCACACTTGTCCTCGTCGCCTTGAACGCCAAGAGAAGCTTGACAACGTCAATATGGCCACGTTCCGCGGCGATGTGCAGCGGCGTGGAGTTGTCGTAGTCGGTGCAATTGGGATTTGCCCCTGATTCCAGCAACGCTCGAAGACTGACAATATCACCAACCGCAGTTAATTGGCACATCTCCACTGCTAGCATCGCTTGAAGAGATTCATCATCGTCGTGGTCATCGAACTGAGTTGAGCCTCCTGACGTCATACTCCTCCCTACCAACGACTCGCGCAGAGGGGAGGGCGGCGGTGCCAAGGAATGGGGGAACTGCCCAGATCCGACTGGCGGTGCGATCGGTGGTGATGATTGTGGTGATGTCGTGTCGCTGCCCTCACGGTCTGCAATCTGTTGCTTGACCGACACAATTCGACGGTCGAGAAGAGCAATCTCTCGCTGAATCGCCACCAACTTCTCTAAGCTGAGCTTCTTACGCATTGGGGACTGGGCAACTGTTCCAGGCATCCCCTTGATTCTCTGATATTGTGTTGATTTCTTCGCAAACGTAAAAGGTGGAGATGATCGCTTTTTGGGAAATGCATGATTGATGATGGTTCATGTTGTACAAAAGGTGTGGCATTTTATACTTGGGAGGGACATGGTGGTCTACTTCTACAACAGCTACAACAGTGCTAGTCATTCAACTCATCATCTTCTGGAGCATGCACCACCAGATCAGGAATTTCATTCGCGGAAGGATTCGATTGAGGCTCTGAAAATGCTGAAAACTTTAGCAGCGTGTTGGACAGACGTTTCCCTTGCTGTCCTAAGGTTGGCGATGCTTGCGAGGTGCTTGCACGCACGTTTGAAGAAGACCGTTGGAGGGACTTCTCCAGCCTCTTTTTGACATGCTTCATGGGGGTGGGGGCCGCAACTTGGAAGAAGCTGTTCGTCAGTAGCTGCGCTGCCGTGGGACGCAAGGAGGCGTCCCTCTGGCAACACATTTGAATGACTTCCCTAGCGTCGCCTGGAATGGCATCATCCAAAAATGGCACCATCGCGTCATCATGCCCAAGGCGGTAGATAAAGCTCATCGCAACGAAACTATTCTCTTTCCAAGGGAGCTCTCCCGTCAGCAGTTGGGCCATCATAATTCCAAAGCTCCACACATCGCTAGGCTTGTCTGCCTTGCTCAGTGCAGCCTCCGGAGCCATATATTGTGGTGTACCCTCCATCGACGCGACACCTGTGAGCTTGGTCATTCGTTGGCAAGTGCCAAAGTCGGTGAGTTTGCAGCTGCCGTCAATGAGTAGCAGAACATTCTGAGGCTTCACGTCACGATGGACGATGTCTTCGCTGTGGAGGTACTGCAACCCACGAAGCACGTCTCGCAAATAGCGTCGCGCTGTGGCCAGAGGCACTCCCTTGAACTCCTTCAATAAGTTCAAAAGGGAGCCTCCTGAAATGTATTCCATAATGACAAGAATTCGCCGATCCACGATGGAAGAACTGAGGTAACCGACGATGTTCTCGTGGCGGAGGCGACTTAGCAGCGCAACTTCGTTTAACAACGCATCCACGTCCTTCTCTACATCGTCTGAGGCAACGTTGATGCCCTTCCTTTTCAACCTGCGACGCTGCAATTCGCTCATTTGCGTTGCTTGTGCAGGTGCAGCGAAATTTGGAAGTGGCACAGATTTTATGGCGCACAAGCTCCCTGTTTCCGACATGCCCATAAACACCTCACCCACGGCACCTTTGCCGAGGACAAAGTCAGACATGCGGAAGACCATGTCGCGTTTGTCTCGGAACTCGATCGCGTTGCTCTTGAACGAAGGTGGGGGCTGCACCGGCGCAACAACAGCGCTTGGGCCCAGGACACTTCCGTTCATGCGAGCAATCTGTTCCTCGAGTGCTGCAGTCTTCGGAGTTGATCGGCGACGCACAAGTGAGGCCACAGGGGTCCCGCTTGGTCGTCGCTCCTGACTAGGGCGGCGCTCTTGGCTTGGTCGTCGCTCTCCTAAGTGCACGTTGAGGCTCTGGTGGAACGGCGGTGAATCCGGGCGCGAGGGAATTGGGGAACGTGGTGTTCGCTGCATGCTTGGACTGTGCCCATCATCCAACATGCCGTCACGCTTGACTGGCGTTGTTGACGCCGCAGTGCCGTGGCGAAGATTCATAAGTTCAATGCGCAGCTGCTCTTCGGCGACATAGCTTGGGCGCTTCTCACTGCGGTAACGACGCTTAGGCGATGCATCAGGGCTGGCTGCGTCACCACGCGGCATATCCGTCTCAAAGCGCTGCCATGATGGCGTGACACGAATGTAAGGCGTGTGCAGCTTCGCGAACATTGTGCTGAGTTTGAGCATGCGAAGGGCGGTAGGGTCAACTCCAAATTGGACGCTTGACTTGACCGCCTCTGCGTACAGTTCTTTTGCTTGATGGTAATTGGCGTCTCGGAAACACGCGAATGCGGAGCGCATCGTCTCTACGTAAGGAGGCACTTCCCCCGAACGCAGTTCGAAAATCTCGTGAATGGTGTTGTTCTCATCGGTAACGATGTCAATTGGGACAGCAAATAACGGCGGCTGCAGATTGTCTGCAATGCCAGATGTGATCGCGCATCGAACGTTGATAGCAACGAGAAGGCTAAGGAGTTCATTACTCAAGTCCACACAACGCCCCTCAACGACGGATGCTCGTTCAGTTGCTGTGCCGCTGGTGCCGGCAGCAACGTGTCCGCTCGTCACGGCGATAGCAACTTGATGATCGGAGAAGAGGTACTCTTCATCGGCTGCTTGAAGGGTCCTGCTTAGCTCGTACGCACAAAGAGATCCATGATACTCATGCAGTGCGTCTGTTTTGAAGCAATTCCATGTGGCCACTACTTTGTCAGGGGACAGCACAAGCACGACGCCTTCATTGCGGTCCACGACAGACAAAACAATCTGAAGAAACGTTTGCGATGCACTGTGCGCCTCGTACACACTTTCATTCGCAAGACGAAGAAATCCAACGAATGTGATTGTCAAGATTGTCGCACGTCGTCGCTTTAACGCGAGAGGATGAGCAGCATCAGGACTTGTCGTGCTGTGGGCGTGGTGTAGAGGCCGGGGGGATTCAGAGGTGGTATCTAAATCGTGCAAGCTAGCACCGGACCTGGCCTTGTGGGAGGGCGAGGCTGGATTCGACAACTGCTTTGCAGATTTATCGCTGTGCACGGTGACGGAAGAGCGTTTCTTGTTCAAGTCGAAGCCAGCGGTGCCGCTTGCAGTACGATGAAAGCTGATGCTGGGAGAGTCTGCTCGACCATGTGGGCTTCCGTCTTTCCCCACATTCAGCGAATGTATTCTAGGAGACGCTCCACGGAAGCCTTCAGCAGCAGGTGAGTCAATGGCTTGCAAAAGTTCTTCTGCAAGCTCATCTTGAAGTGGAAGTTCCCCGTGAACAAATAAGGTTGAGGGGAGGAACTTTCTAAAGTCCCTAAGTGACTCAATCATTTCATTGACGGCTTCTTGGGCCGCGCGGATTTCTTTGACCTCTGAAAACTGGCGCACAGGTCCGCGCAGCGGCAACCTCGCTGAGTGCAGCCCCGAGGTTGTGGGCGAGTTAGGTACCTTGCTGGTGTTGCCTGTTTCTGGCCCATCACTCAGCCCTCTGGGAGACGCCAAGGGGCTGATGGCAGGCGTCTTCTCATCACCCACTTCTTCTCGAAACGTTGTGGCTTTCTCCAACTGCATGGACTTCGCAAACGTCAGGCTGTCAAGAATCGCAGCAACGTCGCCAGAGAGGGTAGAGGCTAACAACGCCAATCGCCACAGATACACAACCCCAAATACAACGAAGCCCGCAAGGAGGCACAAGGACACAATCAGCAAGACGTGTTGCCCGTGGTCTACTTTGTCAGCCACCATGTCATGGAATGAGGTGTATGAGCTGTACACTGCTTCCGTGGAAAGAATGACAACAAGATCTGCATGCGTCGTGTTCCACGGGCGTGACGTACCATTGATGGTCACTGAGTCGAGGCCGGGAGATGCAAGCCAATACAGCATGCCTGTCGACTCTAAGTCCGAGGCAGTCGGCGATCGCGGTGAGGACCCAGTGCCCACAGTTTGGCTGTCTGTTGCAAACGTGAACGGTGCTGCGTCGGATATGTTCGAGGAGTCCCGAAGGAACGATCGACAGCCTTGTTGGGGAATGCGCAGGTCATCGAGGTATGATAACATTTGCCTTTGAATAGCGTCTTCTGTTGAAGTACGCTCGCCACCCAAGTCGAACCACCCGACGCTCGTGGTCGTGCCGTCATGAAACAGTGCGGACTGATCCTCCCACACCGGCGGTGTCACAATAGAGATGGACACAGGTGAGTTCCTCGAGACGGTCGTTGGCGCAACAACACCCTCCACAATCCCAAAGTAGTGGCCCACTGAAGTACTCTGTAAAATCGACGTAACATACGCACCCCACGTATTTGCCCATGGTGAACCATGCGGAGTGCACGACGTGGACACGCTGGGGAACGTCCCAAGCGCAACCGGCACGAGGCCTGCTGATGTTGCGTTGAGCTGGTACGCCACGAGGGGAGTCAGCGATGCTCCTGTAGTGTACCACGTCAACACAACACAAGACCAATCGTTGGTGCATCCTGTGGATGCCAACTGCGCGAATATCACCAGTTCAGCGCCGGATGTTGTGAAACACGTAAACTGCGCCCACACCTCTCGGCACACACTTGCTGGGCGAGCAAGGAAATACTCTGCAACTAAATCTACCAAGTACGTTGAATTTTGAGTTATATCGGCCACGAAGGTTGAAGCATCGGTCCAATTCATCCGACCGCTGCTACTTATAAACTTGCTAACATCGCCAAGAGCAATCGAGGCAACGGGTTCATGGGGCTCGGCCAACATCGATGACATTGCTGCGAGCATCCCAGATACAATAGACGACCCACGGAGTTCTCCATACCAACCTTGCGGAGTCGTAGGCGACGCAAGGGACAGCGACGTAGTCCCATTCATCACGCAAGCAAGTGCGGTATCTTTCATCTCTGATGCTGAGTTGCTGTATTGAACATTGACATAGACGGTGACGCCAATCATCAGCATAAGCATCGCGATGAGCAGAGCGACGAACCCCATCATCACAACGGTCCCGATGGACCAAACAGTCGTCATCGGACCTACAGGGCCTGTTGGCAGACGCTGCTTCCTAGAAGATTTCATTTGCATTGCTTCAACTTCGTCGTCCAACGCATCTTCGTCATCGTCATCGTCTTTGGCTGTACGCATCGAGAACGGATAGGACTCTGCTTTTGTCAAGGCATTGAGTTCTCGTCCCTCGAAGCTGCCAAAGAACCCACTGCTGGTGTGGTGCCTGAGGTTCGCTGGGGGATCTTCCTCGATGGGACTGTTGGGCTTCTCCAGCACAGGAGACGTATTTGCAGATGTTCGCTCAATCATCATCTTTGATGAGGTTGGTGCTGCATCTGATTCACTTGGTCTTTGCAACGGAGTTCGCAGCTTTTCTGAATTTTGATGAAATGTTGGAACGGGCACGGAAAAACTCGTCAGTCCAGAGACACTGTTCGGTCCCTTAAAGGCACCACTCATTCTCTCTTCGCGCGTGTCAAAGGTAACATGAAATAAGTTAGAAAATAGAAGTCAGACAATACTATTTCTTGATGATTGTTCATAACCTCAGCAGAATTCGCAATTTGAATTTACAGGAAGGGACTTCTACTAGTCCTCTTGATTCTCTTCATTATCACTTTCAGATGTTTCCACAGCTTTAGCACCGAGGTCGCCCACAGTTGCTTGAATTCGGGTTCCCTGCCTGGGAGTGAACTGCGGTGCGTCACTTGCCGTGATTGACCGTGAGCGGAGTCTCATGGAGTCTGCCGGGTTGACAGAGCCCATTGTGTCAACAGAAAGAGAACTTTTTCTTCTGATTCTTGTACCTCGTGTCACCAGCATGTGAAACTGGCAAAAGAGGGAGGCAATAGACGCGGTGACGTCACTTGGACGAAGGCGTGTCGTCGGCGTGCGTTGGCGGGATGTCTCACCTCCTGTACTGGTGTGGCGTGTGAGAACGGCATCGGGTGCTGTCGCCGATCCGCACAATGCTGCAAATCCTTTGTCATGGTGCTTGTTGTCGTGGCTACCTGCCCACTTCACACCGCCATCCCGGCACGCTTGGACGATGATCTTCAAGAATTCATCCTCGGAGCGGAAGTGCCGCATTTGCTCTTTGAAAATGTATGTCCGCACAAATTCCTGTTCAATCTCAAACAGCCCCTTCATCACGCGATGGACCTTGTTAAACTCATCGAGCAATTCCTGATACTCAGCTGAGTCGACCGTATCCTCTGTGAACTTTTGAGGCGTCACTGATGAGAAGCGCCGCTGCCGAGGGGTCACGTGAGTGGATATGGGAAGTGGGGCCACAGAAGGTGACACGCCGCTGTATAGTTCGGTAGTAGACCGCGTAAACTGATCAGGGGTGCCTGTGTGCTCAGAGGGGGCAATGGATTCCACGATAGCCAGGCCAGGTTGATCGAACATGCCTGCAGGCAGGAGACTGTTCGCACGAGACACTCTCCCTGTCTGCTGGGGGCTGAGCATCCCTGCAGTGCCCGCATCAAGGACATACTGAATGGAAGTGTCGTCTTTGTGGAGGAGGGTGTACCACGATAGGAACGCGTTCTCGCTGAAGACCGCGCTAGGACTACACTCCAGCACGCGGCCTTTAAGGAGCTGTGACTTGACCTGAAACCCGCGTAAAGGGGTCGCTTTCTCGGGAACGCAGATTGATACAGCCCAGTCGACCGTTGGACCATCAATGAGCGATAGTGACGATTGAATGTTATCGGCTGTCGTCTTGTCAATCAGTGTCTGCCCATACGCTGCCACAGAGCAGAGCGCCACGCACCAGCGAACGGCACGAGAGAAGTATGTCGTCATTCCCAGACCAGGTATGGTGTCTGTGATCACTTCATTGAAGCTTTCGTCTGTCGACGCAGTTTCACTCTTAGACGGCTGGTTGCGCTGTGGCGTCACCATTGCAACCCGCGCTTTTAATCCCGACCACAGCAAGGCGCCTACACTGTTCTCCACACGTTTCACATGGGGCTTAAACTCCTCTATGAAAGCAGGGGGCCAGAAAGCAGACGCTAGCTTATCTTGGATGAGAGATGAGAAACGAAACGCGGTGAGCTGGTCTGAGAAGGCGAGCAGGAAGCATTGAGGGTCGGCGAACACTTCGTATCCATCGTCGAGCTCCGTCAGCAACCCACGGACGCACCGCTGGAAGACACGGAGTGCTTCGAGAATAAGAGATTTCTTTGGCCGCGTCCACATAATTTGTGGCACGTATGCCTCTACAGACACAAACACAACGTCACTCGGTTTGGGTGGACGTCGCATCTGATTGATGGACCTCTCGCCACGTAGTAGGTTCATTGCTCGAAGGTTTGCGGCGTGTGTCTCATGAAGGATCGGCACCCACGCAATCAACCCTTGCACGGTGTGGGAGGAAGGCCAGCTGCATCCCTCGGCTGTGACGGTGGAGTGGACAGTGGATGCGTTGGATCGTGGTGAGCCGTGTTTGGCGTGGTAGCTAGACGAAATGCCGCACATGAGGATGCCGTCGTATTTTGGGCTCTGGATAGAGTGGTGCCCAAGGTCCACAAAAGAGATTGACTTTGCCTGTGCCGAGCCGCAGGTATCCAAGAGGGCGCTCGAGAATATTGCCTCCCCGGGAAGTGCGAAGGACGCCAGCGCACACGCGACATCGAAATTCTTGGCGTAGCCGGAAAGGAGAAGTTCCGAGGGCGGGAGTGGTGAGGCTCCACCTTCGACTGTGGACACTGTCAGACTAGAGTACATGCTGGTAAATGTTTCTGTGTTAGCCTTCGCTAACGCGTCAAAGCAGTCAGACACGTCTCGGTTGAGTCCTGGGTGATCGAAGTTGGAGAGTGGGCCACAGTGAACACCAACAACAACATCCGGAGTTGGGTCCTGTGACTTTGGGAACGCTAGCGCCCAACCAGTCTTTGTTTCCTTGTCCCAAGTACAACTGTAGAATGTTGCAAGAAACCGGTCTACGAAAGTAACTGCCTCCATCCTTGACGCAAAGATTAACGATGCAGTCTCACCAACACAAGAAATGTCAGTACCCGTCGTTAGTCCTTTCACGGCCTTGCGGACGCACTTGAGCATGCTGCGAATGGTGGGCAACAGACTTGGCTGGTGCCGAGCAAAGGCTTTGTTGGCATCAATAATTTGAGCAAACACGGTAACTACTGGAAAAGCAGCGCTTTCCGCAGACTTCAGCACACGAAGGACTTTGTCAGGAAGGGTTGTCAAGTTGAGGCACATGGCCAGCTGCTGTAAGTTGTCCTCCTCGTCTTCCATGGCGAGGGCAAATTGGCTGCCCACACAAACTTGATCTGCATCTCTGTCCACCTCAACTGCCTTTGGCGCGTTTGACGAAGTTGAGAGAATCATGGTGCTCTGAGCTCCTGTGTGTGCCCAGTCACTTGGCCGAAGTGTGTGCATTAAGAAACCTGGGTGGCCAGGCGTTTTCGAGAATGTGTCGCTTGCATCTGCAAATGCAGACAATCGCAGACCCAACGCGTAAGGAACGAGCCGAGTGATGCGCATGTTGGTGCCTTCGAGTACAACATCCACGGCGATTCCGTAGCCTCCGCCGTGGGTGGCGAGGGATCGCAAGTCCCCGATTGGGGCTAGGACAACATTGGAGGCCACCATCGAGCCTTCTGGGCAGTATGTCATCATCGCGTTGGCAACGCGCACGCCTTCGCCGACAAAGCCAAAACTTTGCGTTTCCGGGTCGAAGCGAGATGTGACAGAGCCGCAGTGCACCGCAATGCGTGCCTTGATTCCCTTCCACGTCAACTTTGCATCTGGCTGGCATTCTGCGAGTTGAAGCAACGACGAGGGCCAACTTAGGCCAAGAAGTTGAGACTGAAACGACAATCCCCAATCCACCGCCGCACGACAATTCGAGAAGGCCAATAAGAACGAAACACCATCATTCGAAACTTCATAACCACTCTTCATTTCACGAATAAGCTTCCTCTCTAGTTCCGTCATCAGCTTCACCGAAGTCCGCACACCAGCAGCATCTCGCTCCCACAAGCTAGGAAGCATTGGGAAGTCACAGCAAAGGAGCACACAGCCATCGGAAGGTGGTGCAATCACACCCCATTTCGCGGGAACGATGCCATATTTGCGCATGGCGGCCTGTAATCTGCTGACTTCGTTTTTTGCATGCAATGAAACACGACGCTCCGCGGCTACTTCGTCTTTTTGACTTTGAATCGTGCTATTCTTTTCTGCCCATCGAGGGACCACGGTGTCTGCCAAGAGCTTTTTCACAGCGTTCACAGCGCTGATGATGACACTTTGCTGTTTCTGAAGGTACGCCCCGAGGGTGGCGTCGAACATGCCAACTAAGTCTAGACGCAACGCCTCTACTGTTCCCTCGATGGTACTCATCATTTCAGACGCAGTTTCCACCGCAGAGAAGCCGCCGTGAATGGCATCGGTGATCTCTTGATCAAAATCTGGCTCGTTCACAGGCGGGAGTGTGGGGAGTGGGGATACTCTTGGGGTCGAGCGCTGGCTGACCTGTGGTGTTCTTTGGCGATTCTGGCTTCGAACACCACGAGCTGACATCACCGCTTCTGCCTGTTCTTCGAGACCAAGAAGTTTCTTATCGTCACCGAGAGCTGCCAGCGTTTCTTCAATTTCACCAAGGCCGCTCAAGACATCGGCGGGCATCATCAAGATCGTCTTGAGGCTCTTCCGACGTTGCTCCGCCGTGGGCCGAGGTGACCTCTTATCCGATCCAAAGTTAAGGGATGGGACTCGCGATGACTTTCGTGGCGACGTCACCGTCACTTCAATCTGAGCCTGCTGCTCAACTATGGCTGAAATGGATGTCTCGCGGGGTGTCACGGGGTTGCTCGTGGAGCTAGCATCGCTGTGCACTGCCACCATGTCGTCGTCAAAGGCTCTAAATGTAACCAGAGCTTCCTCTTGTGCAGATGTTGTGTGGCTCATCGAGTCTAAAATTTCTCTAGGGGAGTCGTATTTCAGAATCGCATGCAAGCGACGTTCACGCTGCTCACGCAACACTGGGTCTGCACGTTGAGGGTCTACCAAATACACAAATTGGGCACTATCCAACCCAACAGATTTCTTGCGAGCGGCAGCTAACGCAGATCGCTGTCGTGACATCGTGGAAGCAGTTTTAAACAGGGAATCGTTGACAACCGGAAGTGGTCCCACTGTCGGCGGTAGCATGGTCACCATCGACTTGCGTCGATTCCGCGGCGACGACGTCGAGAACCGTCGCCCTTCATTGGGCATCTTTGATCAATACCTGAGTTTTAATTGAAAAAGAGCGGGGGGAAAAAATTATGTTCGATGTAGCTTGTACTCGATCAAGGTCACAATATTAATTGGGTTCTATGTCAAAAATATCTCAGCGATGATTGATTTCTAGTGACTTCACAAACTCCTCTTCAGTGATCTGCAGCAATTTCGCCGCTTCCAGGTGCATCTTCTGGCGTTTGAGAACGTCGATAAGCCTGTTTTGTTTGCGGACGCATTGGATCAACTCAAGGCGTTGCGACTCTAGCTTTTTGTTGTCGTTGCGGAGCCGTGACATTTCAACGGGCTCTGGGCCTCCTACTTGGGGGGTGCTGAGTTGAGATCGAAGGGATTCAACTTCGTTCAGGGCACGCTGGAGCCGCACATCTTCCTTCTGTGGGTTCTCGGACCCTGGCGCTTGCGTCACTTGTCGCTGGAGTAGTTGGATCTCCTTGCGCGCAGCTATGAGCTGGGACTCGGCCAGCTTGCATCGCTGGGTCAACTCCTTCTTCTCGCTCATCTCACGATCAATCCTACTGTTAAGAGAACCAATCATTTTTTGTTGCTTATCACTTTCACTGTTGAGTTGAACGACTGCGCGTTCTTGCGATCGGAGCTGGTTGGTGAGACCTCGAATCTCATCTTGCAGGCGCGCTACGTCAGGGCCAACGCGTGACTGGCTGCTTGACATTCGCCTTGCACTAAGTTGACTTTCGCCGCCCAGTGGGACAACTTTTCTGGATGCACTTTGAGCTGATGGAGGATGCTCTTGTCTTGCATGTTCAACTGCAACTTCCATCTCGTGCTGATATTTTTTCTCCCGCAGTTCGTTTTCGAATTGTGCTGTGTCATCCACGTCGTCGTCGTGAAACGCGTTCCCTGCGGCGTTGGCTGCATGGTGTCGCACATTCGGGTCAGTTGTACAAAGAAGGTCGTCGTCTAGGTCACTCATCACGCCTGTTTTTTCGCAACAAAACGAGGAAAGAAGTTTGTCAACGAAGAGCAAATAGTTTAGCAAATGAACGGAAAAAACGAAAGAAACAGTTGACTTCACCGTTGTCTGGTGGCCCATGCTGTGTTGGTGAGAGTTTGATCTCTGAGGCGCTGGTTATGGGCATGTTGCTCAGCAGCAAGTTGTTCATCGTACTTTCGGCGCTCCTCTCGCAGCAAAACAGCGTTCTGTCTTTCAACGTCGCTGCCGTGGCGGTCGCCGCTTCCGTCCTCTAGCTCAGCGTATTCGACTGTGATCAGTCGGTCAAACAGCACCGCACGGTGCATCTCCTGAATCACTCGATCCGATGTCTCAAAGTCTCTAAACGAGACCATGAGCTTGCCTTTGAAGTTGCCATCTTTGTCTGTGAGCATGCGAATGGGAACTGCAAGTGGGCCAAACTTTTCGAAGAACGAAGTGATGTCGAACAGTGATACATCAGGGTTGACGCCTTTAATGTAGAGCTTAGCACCAACTTCGTGTAAATCGACTGCGCGCTTCCTTTTCGCACCATCAGCGAGACCGGATTCGTTCGACGTCGGGATGTCGTGCAGAATGCGAAGGTCTTTGTTGTACAGCTTTACTCGGCCGCGATGCAGTGCTTCATAGCAGTACTTCGCATCCTCAACTGCTGCAAAGGTAACATAGCAACGGATTTTCTCATCCGGGCCAGCATCGCGCTGGGCACGGGGAACGAACACATCCTCCACCTTTCCGAACTGAGAGCACAACTCGTACAGAACATCGATTTTGCACTCTGGTGGCATATCGAGGAAGGTCAGCCTTCTCGCTGCTTTTTGAGGCGCAAGTGGCGGCATAGGGGTGGCACTGTTATCAAACAATAAACATGAAAACGCATTGAATCATGCTGGAGACTTAGCCAGAGTTTGCAAGAAAATGAAGGCGAAGCACTTCGTTGTGATTCAAAAGAAATTGAGTTGTCTGCTCTACATGAAGACGCAGCAATAAAAAAAATTGGGGGATACTTCGATCTTCGTGAACGTCAATTCTCCTTCTTCTGCTCTCAACTCATTCTCGACCGCTCGTGTACTATGTTCATTCCCTGAAAAGGTAGTAACTATCGCTGCGCTAACCGAAGTGCTAATCTCGCGAAGTCGTCAAACGAAACGCCCTCAGAAGATCGAACTCTAATGCCACAGTAGTCAAAGTATTTGAGAATCCTCGCCTCATCCTCATCGTCACCGAAGGGGCTGTTCGCTCGGTAAAAATGTATGAGCTGAGGAACAGTAATGAGGCCTCGGTGCTTTGTGTCGTATTCGTGAAATTTTGTTCGAAGTTGGGAATCGGTGACGATTGAGTGGCTAACATCGTACCCACCGACACTGTCAGCGCTGCTGGGACGGCTAGCAGCTCCCGACATTGAGCTTGGGGCTTTCGGAATTCGAGGTCCTGCACTATAGCCGCTGCCTGGTCGTTGAGCGCCTGTGGGTGGTCGGAGTTGAGAAAGCAGCTCTTCTGACCGCTGGACGCGGGCTTCTAATTGTCCAAGACGCTCCAAGACGCTGTTTGTGGCGGCAGACACAGCGGAAGCAATTGAGTCTTCCAATCTTGCAAGTAGTACAGTTTCAAAGGAGGCTGTGCCGCCTTGAGATTCCTCGCCCCACGCACGCCGTCCTGCATTGAGTTTAGCACGAACCTTTGACTGTGTTGGTGTGCTGCCATTCAAACTCCCCTCTATCTTCTGGGGAGAAGTCTCCATCAGAACGTCATCATCTTCGTCTGCGGTAATAGTTTGTGGGCGTTGGCGACCGCTGTTGGACAAGTTGCCTCGCGCTGAGGTGGTGAAATCGCCGCTGCCTGAGGCACCGGGAGCGCGGCGGGGATACGCACTTAATGGCCTTCCGCTAGCACCCTCTTTGCGTGGCTTGAGGTACGTCAGTGTGATTTCGACTTCCACTTGTGATCGAGGGTGTCCGCTCAACACCAATGTCGACAAAACGTGTTGGTTTTCCCCTCCGAGGTTAGTTGGGACATCTACTTTGCACACCCCAATAAGATGATGCGGCCCGGTGCCTGCGCCGGTGGCAACAGCGCTGCTGGGGCGATCTTGACCACTGCGCACCCATGCACCAAATACGCTGAGGGTCATCAGTCGGCTGGTGTTCGACGGCAACACATCGAAACTAATATTGCTACCCGGCGGCCACGTTCCTCGATGGCCGTCACTTGCTGGGTTGACTTCGAGGGGCGAGGACTTACCCTCATCCATCGCGAATTGGGCTTGTACATACAAAGACACGGGAGTTGAGGTTGAGATCGCAAGGCCTTTGATCGACTTCAGTCCAATCGTTAAACTGCCTGAGTACTCACTTGTTGCCGACACCACACTCATTTCTTCTAGTGTTCCCGTTGTGGGTCGGCGCGAAGGGTCGTCTGTGGCAGAGCTTCGCACAGCTGGTCCTGCAGTTGAGGGACGAGAACGCTTTGCCCCCTCCAAAGAGCTGCCTAGAGGCTGAGTCACAATCGCAAGCGACTCGCCTACAGAGAAACTGACCATCGCCTCACCCACTGGTATGACTGGCACCCATTGCTTCGAGACTCTACAAATACACGATCCTAACGACATCGTACCGCACACGCTACGAATGCACAGGTGAATGCCAAAGGCACGAACATCGATTGTCGTTCCATCTACATTACAGGGAAGCGACAGCTGTTCACGAAATGTGAGGCTGGACCCCAAGCGGTGATCCAGCACCGGCTTCACAGGGGCAGACGACACGCAGGCTTCACCAATCGAGGCTGTCACGATGAAGTGAAACTCACATCCATGAGGAATAGGTAGCTTGCGTGCTGAGATAGTTGAAATTTCTATCATCTCCTCTGCCTGAGTGAAGAGAACATCAGAAAACCGCATGGTTGCATGATTGTAGTCATTATGACAAGACAATTCATTAAAAATACACGTGAGTTGCTCAGGAACCATTAAAAGCGCAATCAAGGGATCGTGTGACCTCTCCACTCCTCTTCTCTCTCTACCGGCGAGTCCAAACATTGGGTAGCATCTTCTTGGTGGTGGTAACTCCAGGAGCCCCCAACTCAGGAAAAGATTGGCTGCATTTGTGCTCACATGGACCAATGTGGCACACCTTGTCGCATTCGTGTCCACAGCATCTCGAAACATTTCCGCACCGCCTTCCACAAGAAATGGCAAGTAAGCTACACGGTTGCAAAAATGGCATCTTGTTGTTGTGAGATCCACAATGCTTCTGCACGGGAACAACGCATTGCGTGCACTCTCCATCGAAATGACAATTGTGATTGGCGGGATGACCACAAGCACGAGGTACGACACATGGATGCAAACAATTGGGAGGTAGTGTACCGCATGGCACTGGGGGCTCAAGAAACGTTCGGCGACATCGGCAGAACAACCGATCGTAGCTCGTATTGTGGCAAGGGGGGCACGGCCCACGATGGCAGAGTCGACCACACTCATGAATCCCGCATGGAGCTTTCTTGTGGCAAACCTTCATACACGTGTGGTCCTCGTTGCCGCAGCATACCTCCTCACACATGTGCTTGCCGCACGACAGCTGTTTCTTGCATTTTTTCTGACACCGAATAGGAAACTCAGATGTGCCAATCTGCCGTTCGTTGAGCCCAAGAGCAGTGCATGCCCGCTTCCACTCCTTAGCAGGCGTGTACTGCGCGAAGCAGAGAACCTTCTTGCTCGAGCTGCCACATTGGCACCTCACTGGCACCTCTTCGCTGCACGGCAGGCAAGCAGAGTCATGGCACACGGAATTGCATAGATGCTCCCCACAAGCAAGTGGGATGCTGCAGATGTTGCTGCACGTGGGAATAGGATCCGTGCAGGAACCTCGCGGCTGAAGATCGGGTCGCTCATAGTACACCTTCCATAGCGGCGTCTGTCCGCATGGACACGAAGACTGTCGCGCTGGAAGTCTCAAACAAATCGAACATGCCCCATCGTGGCACGGGAGCTCGCAATCATGTTGGCCACAGTCACGCTTTTTAGTGCAAGGCTTGTGGCACGAGTAGCTCAAATCCCGTTCGCATAGTCTCTCCACAGAGCTACCACCACAGTGGCACGAAACAGTTGTGATCTCGGCGCAAGGCTTGCATGGGCCGCGGTGGCACGGTGATTCACAGTAGTGGCGGCCACAGTTAAGCTCTTTTCCGCATGTGTTTCCGCATTCAAATCCCTCTATGCCACTGGAACAGCCCACAGTCTGCTCCTCTGCACCACAGAAACACTCTTGAGTTCGTTGATAGGAGCATGGAGGGCATGGTCCTGGGTGGCACTGCATCGCACAAGCATGTGGACATTGCGCATCAGCTCTCCTTTTGCTGCATTGCAAGCCGCAAGAGCCGAGCACCAGCATAGGGTCCGCTTCTGGGTTAGTTCGTTGGCCGCAGTAGCATTTGTACATTGCAGTAGAATTAGTGGGGCACCTAGATTGGCACAGAGGGCATCGGAAAGATTCCGCAAGGCTCGAGGCACTGGCAGCCGCCGCACCACTACCGCCCTGGCTTTGAGCCTCAATACGGTTTTGATCCGCTTGGCTCTTGCTCCAGTAGACAATGCACGGTAGATGGAAGACGCCGAAGCAGGTGGGGCAGCTCCAAAGTCGATCACGTAGTCCAACGGATTCAGTGCAAACAACGCATTCATACGTGCCCTGTTGAAGCTTCTCGGTGATAGACCGAACGAGCTCAGGAACAGCCTCCGTCGCCATGTTCGAACGTGCAACCCTTCTCACAAGGGAAAAAAGGAAATCAAAATGGAGTGTTGTGAATCTAGCGATGAAGTTCATTGATACAGTTCTAATGTTCGTTTGTTTTCATTCTTCTTAGTCTGAGGGAACGTGAACCCAGGGGAACCACTTCTCAGGAAGCTGCGAGCTGCCCTCGGGGTCAACATAAGGGCGCCACAATGTCCCCACATCCGCCAGATTGAAGACAACGTCACCAGGAATAAAATGCAGACCGATTCCGCGGCGATATTGGTTCGTCACATTTGGGCCGCTGCCGTGCCATGTATTTCCGTTGTGGATGCTAAACCCCCCTGCTTCAGCAAGCACTTTTGACACCTGTAAATCTCTTGCGCATTCCTGTGCCCATGCCGACCCGTCCCCCGCTGCAAGCTCGCGCTGAGCTGCATCGCGAAGCATAGCATGGTAGTCTGGGTCGAAAAATTGACTGGCACTGCCACGACGCGCGAGGCTCCATAAGTGAGAACCACGGCAGTATTCAAGTGGGCCCAGCTGCTCGCCTTGTGTGCCATCACTTCCGTCAGTTGCATCGAAGGTGAACCAAACGGTCGCCACCTCTTTCGGAAGGAAGTCGAAGTATGTTGTGTCACGATGAAAGCTAAGTGCACCAGCACCTGGTGGTTTCACCCAGACCTGATCTTGCGCCAGTCGGCAGCCGCGATGTTCCCAACCACAGACTTGAGCCACAAGTTTTCCCAACGCCTTCGATGTGGCGAAAGAGTGAAAATACGAATCACAATGCCAAATGTTAATGATGTGTTGCGTCCGAATACGCTTCGATGATGAGCCACCGGGATTAGGAGGAGATGAAAAGGTGAACTGCGAATCAACGTTAGTGAGAGGTTTCGGTGGAGCAGTTCCTCGATCGTAAACACCTTGAAAAACAGACTGCAAGTGTTCTCGAGCCTCAACCAGTGACCAATCGTGCAGGCAGCATGTTGAAAAAATGGTGAAACCATTTTTTGTCAAGTCCGCTTGTCGCAACGCTACCCCATCCGCGTTGAGAGTAGCTGCGAAGGGGTCTCTTACTTCCATTGCATTACTTCACTATCAAAAAAAATGAAATCCACATCATTTCAGTCAGTCATTCAGATGTGAGCATAAACAAAAACACATCAACCTTCTCACGATGACAAGAAAAAAATCACGCCCCGATATTTTTCGAGGTGAAATCTAACACACACAGACGTTGTTCTTGTGTCTGGGGTGAAGATTGGTCTTCTGTTTCTACGCGACACGAGTGAAGAGAGTCGCAGTAGTTCACTGCTCTCATCCCTGGTAGGTTGTACAGCATTGCCAACAAACAAGAAACGACAATCCCTGCTCGGCCATGGCCATTTTTGCAATGGATGTACACGCGGCCCTCGCCCTCAATGATAATGTCTACAATCTGCCGCAAGACTTTCGTCAGCTCCTCAAACCGAGCCGGAGGCAGTGGAAATCCGTCTTGCATGGGAAATGAAATCTGAGTCACGTTCTGATTGCCGGTGGCCTCACGATACGGCCGCAGGTAATGTTCTAATGTTCCGTCATTCTCCAGCAGGTTGACGAACGTCGTGATGTTCGCTTTGCAAAGCGAACCAAAAGCCACCTTGCGGGC
>CYKH01000189.1:0-27001 GCA_001460835.1 Bodo saltans | reverse complement strand
CATCAGAGAATTGGTGCTTCTCGAGCGGAACGTAGTGCAACGTAGAATAGCGGAGGTGAAGCATACTTCTCTTAGCTCAAAGCATTGGTATACATCCTCTGCACAATGATCTCTCGGACACTACATCAAAAACAAAAAAGAATACAAACATAATAATAACTCTAATTCGCATTAACAATAATAACAATCATAATAAAAATAACAACAATAATTGCTAACCACAAGTTCCCTCATGACTATCCACGAATCTTACAACGGAATCGGTCAACAAACTCTCAGTCACTTCTTTGACTTCTACAAGAACATTCGAAACTCACCCCACATTGGAAATCATCCAACGTGCCCCACTTTACTTTTCATACAAACCAGCCGTCCTCCACCACAAATGACACGCGGTATCAACCAAAGCAACACCGTTACGATTAAGAGCGCCCTCCGCAAAGCAAACATCCCATTCGATGAAAATGCAAGCCGCGAGACTCTCATTCAGAAATACCGTGACGCACGTACAGTCAACCTAACATTGGTTACACCCACAGCACAGCGCCTTTTCGGTTCTACCGACAACGACATTGCAGGACCCCACAGTTTCCTCGAAGAACAAATCAAAGAAATTGACGCACTTATGTCCAAAGGATTAATCACCGCTGACATTCACAAACGCCAACTGGAGCTCCTACTCCAACAACATTACACTCCATCGCCATCAGATGCCTCCTCGTTCAGCCCACCACCACTGGTGATTTCCGAACTCGGCGAACGTAAACGCGAATTCTTCGCCCTCCGCGAACGTCACCTCGGCAAATACGAAACGCCTTACCCATCTGCAGAGCTACGCGAGTTTATGCTGGCTTTTCCCTCAAGTCCCACTTTCCATGCCGACGATGAACTCCGCGGTTTTTACTCTGCCGCCACAAATCACTACCGCCATTACTACACTCTCGTCCAACAGAATCCTCTTCCCCCTTCACGGTTCCCACAAGAACCTTTTCTGGATGACTTCCGGTCATTTCTTGGCTACATCGCCGCTATTTTTTGGTTGCATGACATGGCTTTTGCTGGCAACAAGCGAATCGGCGGTGTCGCATACAGCTTCTCTTGCCGACCCACCCTCCTTGCTGAAGACTTACAGAACATTCAACGTGGCCCCGGAACCGACATCATCAGCAAATACGTCAACCTAGCCAGGCAGCACCTTCCCAACAACCACACGAACACCAATACCAATACCAATGTCAACGCCAACATCGTCCCCGTCAGCAACAACAACACCAACAGCAACACAAACCGCCAAGAAACACCTAAACGCGCTCGTGACCCCACATTCGTCCCTTGCACCTATTGCCTCGGAAAAAACCCTCGAGCCATCGTCAACCACACCTACGCTGATTGCCGTAAGAAAATCTCTGATGGTGTTTACACCCCTACCACACAGCTCGTAACTCACCCACCGCCGTACCAACGTCCACCCAGCTACCACCTCAACGGCCAAGTTCCACACCACAACCCACAGACATGACCCACATGAATGCAGACATCTACAACGCTGTACCTCACTAAACTTAACTTAATGTAACAATGGGAAAATAAGGGTTCCGCCAAGCCAAGACCACCACATGACAAAAATACAACAATCAACACCCATAGCTCACACCATCTCGAAACAACACAACCTCACACCTCAGCCACTTTTCACATCTTCTTAATAGAATTCGCCAAGCCACCCATCCAGATGAAGAAGAGCCTCGCCCAAACCTACATGGAACAGAGCGTCGCCGCAGCCACCCTCCGCACTTACAACATCAGAATTGACGCAATTAAGAAATTCCTGAGGACCATGAAGAAAGCCTCGCTCAATCTCGAACTATTTGCCATCTTTCTACAGAAGCTGGAAACACGGAACGGACAAGCCTCCAAAAGCACTGCAGAAGGTTACAGAGCTGCACTATGTCACCATCAAAAAATATACGGACTATGGTGCGATCCAACTCCTTGGGCGGACACATGGCAGTGCCGTAAGATGGTAATGGGCTACGCTTATAAAGGAAAAACAGTCCAACAAACACGCCCCGTACGTGGTCAAGTCGACAGCCCAATGTTTCACGCCATGATGACAGTAGCCCGGCAGCAATACCCAAAATTCGCCATCGCACTTGAACTGGCATACCGAGTCGCCTTGCGCCCGCATCAACTGTTATCTCTTCACCAAGGTGCCTATGACAACACCAGCATCACAATTCCAGATAAACGCTGTAGAGCAAACAACCGATTCCCACCCGTGACGCGCAAAACCATCATCGACCCGCACGCCCACCAACTTCTACGTGACCTGGAGAACAAGCCCGGACTCTACTTTGACTTCTCCGCCTCAGAGTTACGCCGTGTCTTCCAATCCATTGGCCGAGAATTGCAATGGAACACCACAGCTCTGAAATTCGACGGCCCTCATTGCCTCCGTCATGGAGGAATGAGTCATGGACGCGAATTGCTAACTGGTGCAGAAGAACAAGCCATTGAACACACTCTACAAGTCAGCAAAAACACATTAAACAGGTACACCACGCCAAACTCAAGACGCAAACAATGAATCCGTCCGGCCCATCAACTGACGTTACAAACGAAAAGGGAACATAGCCTCTGGAATAACACACAATAACCTAATAAAAGAAGACAAATATGTAACATAGTCAAATTAACACAACAGGCATTAGATATCCCCACTCACAACATCACGATAGACCTTTTCAGCCACTTACCATTCCCGGCCAAAGAAAGAAATACCCTCCCGACGCTAACAATGTCCCACAACACCTCAGACGATGACAATGACGACGACGATAGACTTCAATACCAGCACCAGCAAGATTGCTCCCCACATGAAAAGAACGACACCACAACACCCCTTGACTCCCAATCGGAAAATAACATCCCACCAAAAAGACCACGGACTGACCCAAAAACACTCGATCCCATCATCAACGCAGGCGGTATCCACATCAAGACTATATCTACAGCACTCACAATCAAAAAACTTCAAGACACCATTCACCTGCTCGACGCAAATACTTGGCAACTCCCAAACATCGACAAGAAGGTTCTCTACTCTCATTTACACAGCAGCATTATCCGATCCGCACTCCGAGACAAAGTCCTTCAACGATGCAATCAAGGCAACATCGAGATGTTCATACACGCTTTTACAACCGGAAAGTCCGACGCATCGACAGAAAGATTGATAGGTCATCCACCAGCCCTTAACCAAATGAGCAAACAACGATCTAGAGACGAACCCGCCAGAGGCCCACAGTTATCTCTCCCCAGCACAAGCACCCTAGTGAGAACCCTCCATCAATTATGCACTGAGGTAGCCGCAACCGACCTATTCTATAGTGAATCTGACTTCAAAAACTTTTACCCGCAAATCCCGCTTCCCCCCCAAACACGCAGATATTTCGGAATCGCCAACATTGACGAAGAACACACCCGCTCATTCTACATCATGCGCGTGCTCGTACAGGGATGGGACAAAAGCGCATTAATCGCACAAGTAGTGAGCTGGACAGTGATAACAAACGGCGACAACAACACAACAGAAATCCTGAAGAATATGGAGAACATACCAGGTATCATTATCGATCAACAACAAGGAGCTTTCATCATGTATGTTCTCGTATACGACAATATTTTAGTGATCTCCAACAGCCAGACCCTCCGCGACGAAGCCCAGAGACGTTTGCAATCAAACTGCCGAAGATGGAACATAACATTAAAGTACCTAAAGACGACCAAGAACGAAGCAACTTTTTGTGGTATCGAGCTCGGCTGGGCGAACAACATCCTGACATGGAAAATTCAAGACTCCGTACTGCAGCGCTGGAAAAATCTTTGTACTCCGACGGAAGCCCCGACCCCAAAACAGATAGCCCAATGCTTCGGTATCCTCTCGCGGATCACCCACGTGTACCTCGCACCCCCCATCCATTTAGTCGCCGTATCACGTGCCATCGGTAACCTCATGAGAGACATGCACCAGGCCAACCACAAACAATGGAAATCCCCTAACAAAAGTCTGCAACCACTACACCGCCAAATCATCCTACAGATCGAACAACAGCAGACACAGGCAACAAGCTTCGGCGAGAAAATGAGCCTTGAAAATCCAATTTGCATCTTCACAGATGCATCTGAGAAATTTCTTGGTTTTACAATAACTAAAATTGATGGTGAAAAGCTCCTCGAAGCCCAGAGACAGAGAACAGACACCCGACATATCGACCAAGCGGAAGCTGAAGCTGTCGATTTTGCACTCCTTTCCGCATCCTCTATCATCAATGAAGGATCCTTCGACTCAATGATAATCGGAATTGATAACCAAGCCGCCGGCAGAGCTCTCTTAAGAGGCGCATCCATGAGTCCTGAACTACATGCCATCATATCCGCCTGTTGGAAACATATTACCTTTGACCCATCCATCGTAGGAATATGCGACATACCATCCGCCGAAAACGTTGCCGATGTCATGACAAGATCAGGTGACATTACAACAGTCGAATATCATACAAGAAAAGCAGCATCAATGAAGCGAGCATGCAAAGCACTTGAATCACTGCAACTCGGTCTGCGATGGACCGCACGACAACTCATCAACAAACCAAATACCCCATCAAACAAATAGGGCACGCATCAAACGAGCACATCAGCCAATGTAGAAATGATAACGGATCTTTTATTTTTTATGGTTTTGTTCGTTAGCACTCTGTAAAAGAAAATGAATGACACTCCCCTTCCTATTTCCACCCCTCTCAACACGCATCGTTGAACTTAGACTTACGTCCGGTTCTTCGTACGCACCGTGAAAGTCGGAACGACGATGCTGTATCAATGTCTATCTATGTGACCTAGCAATGGGAATCAGAAAGTAGAGTTTTTGATGTAGTGTCCGAGAGATCATTGTGCAGAGGATGTATACCAATGCTTTGAGCTAAGAGAAGTATGCTTCACCTCCGCTATTCTACGTTGCACTACGTTCCGCTCGAGAAGCACCAATTCTTGCGCAAGCTGCAGTTGGCTTCGTACAAGAAGGTTTTGCTCATCCAGTACTTTCTTTGCGGCTTTGAATTCTTGCTCATCATTGAGCTCTTGCTGTTTTTGCGCTGCGAGCTTTTTGTCAAGTTGTTGTTGGAGCGACGCTACGTCTCCTTCCAGAGTGGTATTTTCATCCGTCATTTGCTTGAAGTATTGGCGGACTTCTTCCTCTAATGATTTCACTTGAGCCATCAATTCTTGTGGAACGGTTGACTCTGCCACACGAGTCAGAGGAGGGGGTGCAGCGATTGGTGTTGCGGGAGTGGCGTCGTTGTCGTCGGCGAAAAGGACAGCCGAAATGGCTTCTGATTTGACGCGAGACGATGTAGTTGCTGCTGCTGTTGTTCCCACAGACGCTGCTGGATAATGGACTTGAAGTGCTTTCGTCGTTTTCGTTTTACAAGCCGCCGAACAAAAGAGAGGCACAGACGATGAAGTGGTGGAAGTCGTGGCGTTTCCAGTGTTCTTGCTGTTTGAGGAAGTCGCCGCAGATTTCACACCAGCCACAAGATTCTTGGAAGCAGACGGATGTTGGCCTAAAACATCCGTGACAAGCCCCAGCAACACCTGTTTGAGTGCTGGGGACACCACGGCGTTGTCGGAAGTTGCTTCTCCATCTCCACTGGCGAGAAACGGTATGAGAGATGATTTGAACCATTCAGTTTGCTCTGCCATCATAATGGGAAGAAGTTGCGTTTCGACACCCCACGGAGCGGCGGACGAGGTGGTGCAAGATTGTTTAAAGTATGACGGTGCTGATGACGCATGGAGGCTATTCAGTATCTGCTGCACGCAACACGCTGGTAGGAGTGATGTTGTTGTAGTTGTAGATGAGGCGGCCACTAACGCAGCTGTTAGCGCAAGGTAGGGTACTGGAGTGGTAGTGACGGCAGGATTCTCAGTGGTGTCGTCACTCTGCCTGTGATTGCCTCGCGTTGACACCGCTAGCAACATTGCAGTCAGCCTTTGCCAATGTGCCGGGAGTTGAGTTGCTTGAAAAGAGGATTCAGGAGCCACACTATTTGAAGAAGCAGCAGATGCGCTTGCTTTTGGGACACTTGGCTTTTTGGTTGCAGCCTCTTCAGAAACAAACATCGATCCTAGCACCATACGAAGCATGTGAGCTGCGAGAGATTTCGTTACGGTTGGATCCCAGAAGAGGTGTTGCGAAGCTGCGCGACTGCCGTGCTGAGGTGAGAACGTAGCGGAAGCGGAGAGTACACTTGCAGATTTCATCGAAAGGTCGTTAGAGGATGGCACGTCTCCTCCGGAAGGTGCAGTGGAGGCAATCGCGCCGCCACGAGATGTTTTCGTGGGGAAACAGTGCTGAGAAACAATGGCGAGGCACAACGCAATCATCGGGCCCTCAACAAGTGGATCCCACTGACCGCCGAACAGCAATTGCTGAAGTTTTGCATCGCTTCCAGCAGAAGATGATGCTTCGCTGGAGATTTTCACCACCTCGGACTGCAGCACTGTGCTACTAGGATGAGCGTCCTTCGTGGTGCCGCTCAGCACAACACTCTTGCGCCGAATGGACGCGCCAGTCTGCATAGATGTTGGCGCGGACGGATCCGAAATGTTGTCATCCGCAACAGTTGACAAGGTTATGAGACCATACCAGAGATACCGAAGCGAAGTTTCAGAAACAGGGGCCCAACTTTGATATCCACCTTGGCCTTGTGTGGCATCGTCTGATCGGAGCGAGAGTGACAGCACTTGAAGCCATGACCGACAAAGCGCTTGACGCTGACTGTTGCTAAGCGCGGAAGCTTGCTGCTGATCGTTCTCACTGCCTTTCTTGACGGTTATCTTGATGTGCGATGATGCGCTAGGTAAGCCGTAATGATTGTCGCTACTTGGCGGCGCTCCCAACGGGATCGGGGGCGGCGCAGCTGCTTGCCTGGGAGTCGTTGCAGACGCTTCGCCTGCTCCGGTCGTCGACGCGATTTCTATGGTGACCACTGAAGTTGTGACTGTGGAGGAGGGTTCCGTCGATGAAGATGGATTTCCGTGGGCAAAAGATGAGGAGCGGGTGGACGTGCCGTTTGGATTTGGCGGCCCGGAAAAGTTGCCGACTGAGGTAGAGATCCCCAACGACTGGCTGGAAGCAAACACACCGCTGCTGCTGCTCGCTCCGTCGTTGAGAGAAAACGAACGCCGCGCAAACGACTTACTTTGGTCCGTTGATGACCCTCCTCCAACGTTGGGATCGTTACTGTCACTTTGGACGCTGTGTCGTTGAAGTTCGCTAGGGAGAGGCAAACCTTGTTGCAAGATACGCTTGATAAGTTCTTGTGCCCAGAGGGCATCAGAAGGGTGGACAGAAATCTTGTCGATGCCGCGGAGCTCGTTCGTACTCCCTCCACTAGTCGTTGTCGCGGCTGTTGACGTTGGCATGGGTAGTAATTTCAAAAGACTGATGTATGCCAGTTCGATGGGGATCAATAACAGCTTCTGCAACTGTTTCCACGCAACTTGAGGTGCTACGTTGCTGAGTGTTGAAGACGACGGAACCACGACAACTGAGGAGTGTCGCCTAGCGGCTGCGCCGTCAGTCCCAAACGAGTTATTGCTTCCGCTGCCAGTACTGTTCGTATCATCGTTGCCGCCACCACCACCACCGCCTGAGGCGCTCAGTAGACTTCCGTTCAACAAACGTTGCTGCGACAGTGAAGGTGTCGGCGTTATGCCAGCATCATCCGAGACACCGCCGCTTGCTGCCGTGTGCTGCGGCGGCCTCGGAGAGAGGAACTGACTACTGTTGCTTGTGCTGAGAATCGAAGCAGGCGCACCTGATGCTGATGAAGTCGTGATCGGCGGTGCTTGTGCAGCGGCGGCGCCTTGGCCTTGTTGGTCTTTGATAGTGCCGAATAATGCACGAATAATTCTCGTTGTCGTCAACAGGAACGAGTAGACTGGCGGTGGTGCAGAGGCGCTGGGATTGCGGACGGTCCTGAGAGCCATTTCACGCGCACCAGCGCCAGCCTTCAACCCGAACGCCTCTGCGGTATTAGCTAGTGAGATTCCAACAAGCAGTCCTGCAGCCGCAACGGTGATGGATAATGACGCCAATGCGCCACTAGCGGCATCTGTCGCAAATCCTCCGCAGCGTTGCATGTCGGTGATCAACGCCTGAGTACGATCGGCGTAGGAACAGACCACAAAGTTGGGCATCGTGAATGTTGCATTCACGCCACCGTACAAGAACACGCATTGCACAGAGAACAGATGCAGCTTCGTGAGAAACGTGTTCTGGCTTGCGGCGGTGGAATGTGGCGTTGATGATGAGGAGGGTGGCAACGTCATCGATGGAGGCCTGCCACCTGCGTGGATGAGGGCTGAGGTGCGTGGTGTTACAGAAGCGGAAAGGATTGGCGTGGTGGCTGAAGCATTCTTGGTTGCTGGGACTGCATCGGAGGAAGGCGTTGGCTCTACTTCAAACTGCCCATCCATTGTCGCCGCTGTTGATGCTGATGTATCTGCGAGAACATGGACTTGCCGAGGACTGCGGCTTGGGGGCACAGCTACCCCTTGTGGTGGTTGAGGATACGTTGAGGGTACGGTTGGATCGCTGGTCAGAACTACCGGTGCTGCTGGGGCCACAACTGAGACGCTGCTGCTGGGCGATGTCGTTGGTGTGAAGTCCACTCCTAGGGAATGCCGTAAGTATCCGATAATGTCTTTCATTGTCATGACACTTGACGAAGCCACCGCATTGGTAGAGGAGGAGAACGCACCATTCGAAGAGGATAAGGGGATGCTTGTGGCGAGCGTCTGCTCAGCTCGCACAGGAAACTTCTGTACAACACGAGGGGCGACAACATGGCTGACAAACGCAGGGCACCTCTCAAACAACTGCACCACAAGGTTTGCTCGAAGTGCACGTTGAGCTGCTGCAGACAACGAAGAGTCAAGAGTTGTTGTTGACGATGATGTTTCAGCAGCGAACTCTGCTCCCAAGACGGACCGAAGGAAATCTTCGTCTAGTACAGGAGGAGGAGAGAGCGATGCAAAGATATTCTTGAGGCTCGGAAGTGACATCAACAGTTTCTTGGAAGCCGCCGCAGAGATGGAAGGTGGAATCCGAGCATCAGTTGCGACAGCTGCGGCAGTTGCGATTGTCGTTGTTGCCGTTGGGAGGCACACTGGCGCCATGCAGTCTCGGAGGAGCTCATGTGCGGGCAGAAGGCAAATATGCTTTAAGACCCTCCCCACTGCCTCCGCCGCCATGAGTGAACACATTTCCGCTTGCAGTTTGCGAACTCTCTCGACAGACAGCACCAACTTTGGATTGACATCTCGTTTCATCAGTAACCGGCGGACTTCGAGCAATTCTCGCAGGGGCACGCCTTGACTGTGAAAGATAGAACGAAGGAATGCTCCTGCTCGCTGCACGACTGGGATTGGGAATGTACGAAGCGCCATGCCGAAGAGAGTGTCCACTAGCCTTTCGATTCGAATGTTCAACATGCTGCCGTTACTTTGCGTTGAGGTTAGCTGACCACCTCCTCCAGGTGGCTGCGACGACTGTGGCATCGATGAGGACGATCTTGGTGCCGTCGGAGACGCGGCATTGCTATGTGTGGCGCCAAGGTTATTTGCAGTGTACGTAATAAAGTCCGGAAGAAGCCACTCCGTGCGGAACACTGTGTCGCTCATGCAGTTGAGCAGCGTCTCGGAGGGTAGGACCCAGTAGCGACTTGAGTACCCAGGATACGCAGCCAGTAAAAGTTCCTGGCGGTTGACGATGGAACCCGTAGCTGTTGTCGCTGCTGACGTTGGCGATGATTGTTGTTGGTCTCGTTGCTGCCGCAGCTCATCGTTGTAGTGTAGTGGCCGCAAGATCGCTGAGACGATGTGCAGTGCTGGCGCGACTAGCGTAGAAGTGGGGCTGCTGTTGCTTGGTTCATCAAGCAGGGGGACAGGGATCGTGGAGCACAGCGAGCCTAGCCACACGATGCTCACAACATGACCATCAAACACACAAGACAACGATATTGGACATACAAATGTGGACGGGAGGAGCGCTTGACGCAGTGCGTGGCCAACAGCGGTGAGGGCACGATGGAGCAGTTTCCCTCCTCGTCGTTCTCGCCACATGATGACGGCAGCATTTTGAGTGGTGTCCCACACAGCGACATACGACTGTGTGCTACATTCGTGGCGCGGCAATTGGCGCGGCCGATCAGCAGCAGCAGCACTGCTTTGTGGTGACTGAAGTTGCGCACCTCCAGCTGACGACGCCCTTCGATTCGCTGCACCCTGAGGAGAGGGCTTTGTAGTTGGTAATGGTTTTGCGTCCGTCGACGACGCTGGTGCCTGCTGGTGAAGCAGTTCTTGCAAACGTGACATGTGCGTGGCGAGCAGCTGCACTGATTTTGATGTGATTAAGGAGTCCGCTTGAGAATCCGCAGAGAAAGGAAAGGGTGGAGGAGCCGGAGGGCCACTTCGACCAGATGCTGCTCCGGAAGTTGCATTTGACGGCGCTGATGATGTTGCTGACGACTGCTGTTGTGTTGCATCTGATACGAACGTTGCAGCACCGCGGAAGCATAGCTCTGCAATTTGTGTGGCAACAGTTGGTTGATCTGGGGCAGATCGTTGCGCTGCTCCCGTTGCCGGTTTTGCATGGTTTGTGGCTGCCGCCCTTGGCGTTGCGGTCGGTGAGACCACATCAGGCAACACCAGCGATCCGTCTAGATTGCTAATGGATTGTTGTTTCTGAGCACATGCGTTTTGGTAAAATGCAGCAGTGTCTAACGGCGTCACCAACGATTGTTGTGTCACCCAGCACAGTAGCTCTGTCACGGCTGGAATACTGCTGCGCCACTCCGCAGGGCGTCCTGCGCTAATGAAGGCGGCTTCACTGGAAACGGGGAGTAAGATTGAGGGGCGGGGCGGCATGTTGGACGCTGCTAAAGGATCGAGGTTTGAAGCAGCTGCTCCTCCTCCAATAAATCTCTTTTTCAACTCTTCACCAATGGCGGCGTTTTGTACGGTTGCATTACTACTATGAGCGTCGTTCAAAGCTAGTCCGTTGTCTTCGTCATTGCCTTCTATTGTTGATGGATTGCCAAGCTTTGACATTAGCATCGCTTGAAACGCGATCTTTTTCCTAAGCGCCATACCTAAGAGTTCACGGCTTTTGCTTTAGTAGTTTTCTTAAAGTCTAATATTTTCAGAGAAAAAGGGACGAGTAGAATCATCGGAGTTTTTGTTTTGAGTCAGGTTGAACTCTTATTTGCCAAGAAGAAATTGAACTCTAAACGAAATCTGATAATTGTTGATGCGTTGGATGTGGTGGAAGTTTGGCTTTGCGGTAACACATGGTGATGAGTGCACAACAAGTGTCAATTTGAGGAAAACAGGAAACGTAATCAATGGAGAGGTGGGGACGCACGTTGTGGAGGAGGAGGGGATGAAACAAAGTAGGAAAGTCACACATATGGGGAAGTTGGGTTGAAATGGACACACAGGAAATGGGATTTGCGCTTTGATGTTTTCTCTTAGTCGAGAGTCTCCTCTCTCCTCCGTTGCTTTGTTGTTCGACAACATATGTTGGTTGATAAAATTGAGTTGAAGTAAAGATAGAGGGAGTGGCAAGTAATGTGAACCTTGAGCGGGGAATTGACGTTTGTACAACGCGGGGTTACAGAATGTTATGTTGGGAATTCTTTACGGCTAAGGTGAAAGCGTGTGGCAGAACAATCCACAAGACTCTGCAATTGTTTCTAAACAACAACGGCAGCAACTAAGATTTTTGGCGCTCTTGCAACGCGCCAAGGCTCAAAATTTCCTGAAATTTTGCCAATCAGTCCCCTTGGGGTCTTGACCTCCATCGTCGCTGTTGCTGCCGACATCCTCAGATCGGCCGTACCACCACAGTATCGAATCAAGCGATGGGTTACGAAAAGGCCACCCCAAGCAGCCGCCTCTAGCAATGCGCGAGCACGCTCCATAACTGGCCCTGTGAACTCAAATGACATAGAGGACGTGCCTAAAAGAATTCCTACAAAAGGGCCAGAGTCGATGAGCGCACGGCCTATGAGTCCGTGTTGAGGACATAAATGCCTCAGAATGTCAAGGCCCGCCTCTATCAAGGAGACGTCGCTCGAAGCAGATGATGACGACGAGTTGGAGTTCCCAAGAACCACTGCGTTGGAAACGACCCAAATCATGGATGGCGTTGCTTTGACAATACGGAGTGTTTTCTTAAAATCATGTTCTAGCAGAAAGTCGACTGCGTAATGAAATCGCTTGACTTGGCCAACGAATGCTTTCAACTGATCCGGTGATGCTGTTGAAGAAACACCACCAGCAAAGAACGTCGTCGGCATTTGAAACTCAACGACAAGAACGCCGCTATCCATAATTCGTGATGCTGCTGTTGTACTGGTACTCGGGTCTACGTTGGCGACGCAGAGGGGTGAGACGTCATCATTGTTGTTCTCATCAACAGCATGAAACATGCGTCGCTGCTGTCTGTGCCGATGTCTATGTTTTTTTTTTTTGGGCCTGGAGCAGAAACGCCAGACTTCCGAGCGTGTCGAGAGCAATATGAGGCAGGACGCCATGAGCACGAGGACGCACGAAGTTCAATGAAAGGAGCATGTACAGCCACACAAGTTGAGAAGCACCGACAGCGGAGCTTTGCGGTTTTGCAGAGTAGTTCATGCCAACAATCATTGCGTAGAAACAGACGAACAGCAACTCATGGGCGACTAAAATCTTCCTTCGTCGGCGATCTGATTGCTGCACGTACCCGTGCAAGAGTGCTAAAAGAATCAACACGGCGCCAAATGAAGCAGCAGCTACGGAAAATGACATTGGCGATATCAATTCGAAGCTGGTAATTTCGTAAAGACAACATATGATGATAACAAACACTGCCGAAAGAAACGAGCCAATGGAGACGGCGAGCAGCTCTGTTCCAGACACCGAATGGCGCGCATGTAATTGGAATCGTTTTTCAGTGTCGATGTTCAAGAACTTCTGGAGGGGAGCGAGAGGGCAACGCTGAATCATTGTCAAGTCCGTGCAGAGAGGTGACGGCGATGGCGGTGGCGGTGGTGCTATTGCGGTTTGCTGTAGGATCAAACTAGCGGAAGCAGTGCTGGCTTGTTGGGGAGGAGGGCTGTTCCCTTCGCTTCCTCCTTTTTGATCTTTGACGTTAGGACCACCGCTGCGACCAAGCTCTGAATTCATCGATGATGATGTTCCAGCAGCACCAGCAGAAAATGAAACTAGCGGTGGTTTCACTGCCATCGTCATCATTAAGGGTGTTGCTGTTGCTGCCGTCAGTGGCGGCTGTAGCGCTGAAGATCCGGTTGCGATCATCAACGGGGTTCCACCAGTAGAAGGGTTCTGAGGAGGACGCGCAATGGCGCTTGCGCTGTTTACACTGCTGCTAATGTTGTGCTCGCTAAACGAACCACGTTGGATTGCGCTTCCACCCATCATCACCTTCAAACACGAGGAGGAGGCGCTACGGGTTGCTTTGGTACTCAGCTGCTGGAGTGCAGCTGCAACAAATGGATCGCCCATTGTTTGTGAGTGAGGAACATTGGAGCCGTCGTCAGTGCCAGCTGCGATGCAAATCAAAAACACGGAAGAGCGTTGAGCAAGTGCTTTCGCTGCCAATCGGTCGGCCAAGAGCGCCGTGTTCATTTCGTTGCGAGCATTCACGGAAGGGATCAAATGAGTGAAGGGTACTTTGGCAAACATCATGACGCTACTGGTGGCGCTACTATTATTACTCGCCTCGAACATTGTAGACGGCACACCACCCCTCCAAACGTTGTCGAGGAGATGCAGCGAAAGTGTCGTCGCTACATCAGGTGAAACTCGTATCTCCTCTTCTCCAACTTGGTCGTCGAGGATTGAACCATCTTGTTGGCGTGGCGCTAATTGCAGCGCAACACGCACACGGTCCAGCGCAGGACCACAAGGCGTCAACGTGCCGCTCGCTCCAATGCCGGTGACGCCAAGAACGCCTGAAGTCACGGCAGCATGCACCGCAGGACGTTGCGTCTCTGAGGGAAACTCTCGTCGAAATTCGTACTCACGTCTCGCCAACAGCATGATGAGCATCAAGATTCCTACATCACCGGCATCAGGGGAGACTAACAAGTAGCGATCACCGTCAACGTGACATTTCAGCAACGACATGGTTTGTGGTGACAGGAGCTCGTAGTACTTGTCAACTGTTTTGACAAGTGTGGCGAGAGCGCGTGCGGACTCACACGCACCAGCTTGTTGCACCCAATGACTAAAATTATCTAATTGTAGCATGCCAATGATAGTCTCATGGCCGAGGCCCCAAAGGTAGTCTGCATGGCTGTTGTGAGTGGAATGCGAGCGCTGAAGCAATTTCACTTGCTCCTCCACAGGAAGCGGAACACACGGGACGAGAAGCGTTTCATGACGCGCACTGACCACAGTGAGGTGTTCTAACGTCGTCTCAAGCTGCAATTCCGCGAGGAACAACTGCCGAAGGTCTCGCTCACGCAAGTAGCGAATCACAAGAAACATCGCAATGGGAAGGACCATGACGAGAGCGAACGTGATCATGAACTTTTCATCAATCACCGCGATCCCAGGAATGAAACGAATTCCGAATAAGATGACAAGGGTCATCAACGTCAGTGGGAGATGAAATACCCAGCGTAGCGGGTACATGAGGCAATGGGCCGCGGTCAACATCAAAATGGCGGCGTCTAGTTGGATGGAGGTGGTGCAAAGTTTGACCGCGATTGGGTCGGTGGCGGCAATGCAACCAGCTTTCTTCCCGACCACAACGGCGAAGCACATGCACAAGGAGGCGAGACGCTGAATGACAAGGGATCGCTCCCACCACTTAAACAAATCTCGCGTGGTGGCGTCTCGATGAATGAGTTCGCCACTTCGACGTGCGCTAGTAGGACTGTGTTGGGCAACAGACTCCGTCGTCGGTGTGGATAGGAGGATTTTTTGCAAGATTGCGTTGATGACAGTAGAAATGATGCCAACAGCAAAAAGAAGAAGACCAACGTATGTCGTCACACGGTACAATCGAAAGTTGTATTTTGGGTCCACATAGGTCACGCCAAGCATCAGCAAGCACAAACATGCGATAAAAAGTACGCCAGCAAGGGCCGAATGACGATTCTGGTGATAGAACTTTGTGGCGAACAAATCTTCCAGAACAGAAGTTGAGTTGTCGTTGTCATTGCCACTAGTCGAGAACATCAACGACCAAGGGTTGTACAAGGCGATTTCTTGTTGATTCTTCGATTTTTCGCTCGCAGGATTCTCCGTTGGAATTCCGCCTTCTCTGCCTGACGTCATGGCGGCAGTAGCGTTGGTGGCTTCAAACACAGAGCTTTTGAACTGATTGTGAGATTTTCGCGAATCCATCGCTGTTGCTTTTGCCGCGAGGAACGCCGATGGGAAGCGGTCGGTCGCGCTAACTATTCTGCTTGAAGCAGTCATTTTTCTCTACTTCGCTAAACGAGGAGCAGTACGTGACACCAAGGTATGAACATTAGTGTTCGTAACAATTTCAGATCACAGCATTATTTGAGCGGCTAGAAAACAGTTTCGGATGAGCTTTACAAACAGGGGCAAAAACCCCAATGTCGTAGAAATGAAAGAAATAGTTTACACTTGTTTGTTGTTTCTACTTTAGTCAAAGTCCTCGTCCGAGTTGTAGTCTTCGACAGAAAATTTCACAGTCGTTAATGGCGTAGAAAGTGCCCTCGGCGGAGTGGAATGTCTCGGAAACTTCACAATCGATGATGAGTTCAGCGATGCAGAGAAATTGTTGTGCATGGCGCTGCTTCCCATAATTGCTTTGGTGCCGTTGTTCGTGGACGACGTCATCATTGCACGCTGCTCTTTGGCTCGCTGCTTTTCCATGACAGTCAAGGGCTTCAGCTTTCCACCCCGATGAGACTTACTGGGGACCGTCGTGTATTGCCCTGGTCCTGGGGAATCCTCTGGCTTTGCAAAAAGCGACCCACGAGCGGCGTTGGACATTTTCACCGCACCGTCTTTGTGTCCAATGTAACTCAACGCTGAACCTGCACCGTAGTCTGAGGGGCCGGGAGTTGGTTCAGGGATGCGCTTCTTGATGGCGAGCAGCGAGCGGCGCATAAGATCGCGACGCTGATCATCAGCCTCACGAGATTCATCCTGCATCGCTACAATTCTACGAATCTTTTCTTCAAAACGAGCACGGCCCTCTTCACTTTCATGCTCCAACAGGCGTCGATTGCGCAACATTTGATGGGCTTTGTCTTCGAGGATAAGTTCCTTTTCAACTCTACGAAGAACGGCATTACGGGCTTTCTCCTCCGCAATGTGTTCGATGCGTTTTTCGACCTGCACGAGGCGCTCTTGCAACTCGCGCTCCCGCAAGACTTCCTGCTCTTGTGCATGCTTCAGAACTTCCCGACGGAGTCGCTCTTTCTTTGCTTCTTCCAGTCGACAATGCAGGAAGTAATTCTCGAGCTCCTCCTGTTGCTTTTCTCGCTGGATTTCAGCGATCTTTGCCTTGTCTTCAAAGCGCGTGATCTTCTCTACAAATAATTTGGCGGCTCGATCGCGCTTTCCTTTGTTCTCTTTGGTCTTGATGTCGCTTGTGACTTTTCTTGCGGCCAGCTGGGCTTCGTTGGATTCTTCTAATTTCAGTCGGCGTTCGTCAGCTTCGAGCATTTTTTCCTGAATCACTTCACGTCGTTGACGTTCTACTTCTTCGGCAGCTGCTTTCTTTTCCTCAAGGCGCATGGCAACCTCGAGCTGCTTTTCAGCAGCCAGCTTTTCCAAACGACGTCGATCTTGTTCGAGCTTTTCTTGGCGCTCAATTTCGCGTTGCTCAAGCTCCTCCGCAACCAATACGCGAGCTTGGCGCTGTCGCTCAAGCTCTTCCGCTCGCTCTTCCTCCCGGCGTTGGCGCTCTTCACGCTCTTGCTGGGCACGGCGCCGAATTTGAACCTCTTTGAATTTCCGTTCGAGTTCATCGTGTTCTTTTTGCTTTGCACGTTCAGCTTCTTTCTCAGCAAAGATCGCCTTCATCCTCTTCGCCTCTTCTTCTTCCTGTTTCTGACGTTCCTTGTTGGCCTCTACCACTTGCTGCATACGAAGGATCTGTTTTTCCAATTTCGCTTTCTTTGTGAGGAGACCAGCAGCGCGCTGCGCGGAGTTGTGATCGGAGGTTTGCGAGACGATGTCGGCCATGCGTGAAGGGGGCAGGTTTCCGAACCCGTCGCTTCCACTCGCACCATACGCGGAATCCGAACCGGCAGTTCCAGATCTAGCGCCGGGAGATTGCTGAAAGCCGGCGCCAGAAGTTGGCCCTGCACCGGAGAGCGGGGTAGTGACAGATGTCAGTGCCTTTAGCTCGTTGGCAGCTTCTAAGTTCCTACGTGTCAAGTCCATCGCTTCAATAATCACCTCACGCTTCTTCGTGACAATGTCAATGAGCTCATCCCGTCGAGTCAAGTAGTGCTCGCATTTCAACTTTGCAGCTTGGCGATCGCCGCGGCACTGGAGCAGTAGATCTTTCGGCTCCTTGAAATAAAAATCTTCGTTCGGATCCAACCCTTCTTGTGAGCATGCAAGGAGCGTACGAGGGCTGTCCATCAACGGTAACGTAGCGCTGCTGCTCACGACGGTCGTGGGAGCCTTTCGACGCCGATCGAATGTAACAATAGACGTTGACATTTTCTGCTATTACGTTTCCCAAAAAGTTCCTTTGATGTGAGGATGCTAATAATGTTCTTCGTTGCTTTGTCGAGGTTCCTTGAAGTGAAAATTTCTTTTGCTGATGCGAAATTTTTTAACCGAACGCAATGAAAGCAAGACAATGAAGTCACAAACGCTGACAAGCAAGGCCCAGCGAAAAAGGAGGAATAATGCTGGCGGAGTACAAAGTCGCGTACACGGAAAGCGACAGAGAATCATCAGGCCTCAGAGAGTGGCGGGACAATATGAAGAACAAGAAGGAAAACAGTTTTGCCTGTGTGATGAGAAGGAGCAAAAAAAAAAAGGGGCGCGGTCCCAAACACAAACGAAAGGAAAAAAAAAAAGAGGGATGACTATGCATAACGGTCGCGTGTGCGTGCACGCGCGTCGTGTGGTGGGGTGCCCAAAGGATATTAGCGTTCATTGAGTGTGAGTGAAAGAAACGAAAAGGTCCCCTTCGCAGCGTTGAATCTGAAAAAAGGATCCAGAATGGGGAAACACAAGACGAAATCACAAAAAATGCAAAAGAGCGTTTTGGGATGTGGGAAAAATGACGATTGGAATAGAGAAAGTGTGACTGTTGCGATCTGGTTTTGTACAAAGTCACGAATATAGGAAAAGAAGTTTGAGAAATGAAAATGAGGGGGAACAAAAAAAAAAAAAAGAGTGAATTAAAATGTAGTAATACGAGTGTGAAAAGGGCATTAGAACGACGCCTGGGTTTCCCATCGGCGTGACGACGGCTGCGTTTTCTTTTTGTTGTTATGATTTGTTGCTACTGCTACTTCTACTCCGGCGTCACCCTTTCCTTTTTGTAGTTGCTTACCCCATTTACGTGTCACTTCATCCTCTTCATCTTCATCATCGTCATCTTCTGAGCAACTCTTACGAGTGGGCGTGACCGCTTCATCGCTGCTACTGATTTTCTTTGGGCTCTCTTCGTCACTCTTTTTCGTTTTCTCCTTTGTGGGATTTTCTTGAATTTCATCGCTTGCCTCTTCTTCTTCTTCATCATCATTTAGCGAGCCTTTTGGCTTCCAGCCTTCTTGTTCATATTCTTCGTCTCCAAAGTCTTCAAGTTCTTCTCTGCGACGGTCAAGTTCAACACACGGCCCTCCGGCCACACCGGAGGCAGGGTTGCTACTAGTTGGGCGGACTGTGCGGAGTCGGAGCATTTCATCTACAGCGAGAAGGTTCGTAGTGGTGTTGCTTCGCTGACTGTACGCGCCAAGGCTACCACGAAGTGATGCTCCTTCTAAATACTCAGCACGAGGGCTGCGTGGTAAGCCACCCACATTGCCAAACAATGGGGACTTAACGGGACCTCCTACTCTCTGCCCTCCTCCACCGGTTCCATACAAATCGCCGTCATCTTCAACGTCGTCGTCGTCATCCCCAGTGCGCCAACTTCCTGCGACCAGGGGATTGACATTCCGGGGGGTGCTAGCCCGGGAGGTACCACCAGCGCCTCGCGTCGCTGCGTTACTGCTGTGATACGACACACGATTGGCGGAGGATGACATTGAGCCAGCCTCTCCCACCACGACGGTTGGTTGCGGCATCGGTCGTTGAGGGTTCACTACAGCTAAGGCGCCGAATTGAGTTCGGACGTACTCTGTTGCCGCTGCGGCAAGAAGGTTGGCGCCGATGGTGCTCGCACTCAGAACTTGTGCGGCTATCGCACCTGCTCCTCCACTACCCCCACTCTCGCGATGCTGTTGCTGACGCTGCTGCTGCAGTTGGGCTGCCAGGGTGGCATCTCCAGTTGTAGGAGGGATGTCCCCAGTGGAGGTGTTGTTGGACAGCTTTCGCGATGCAGGGACAACGACAGTTCCAACGGCAGTGAACTCATGGGATCGCTGGCCACCCACCGCCGCACCCCCGCCACCGCCTAAAATCGTTGTTACAGCTGAGGATGTCATACTGAGGTTTGTCGGTGCTGCGGAGAAACTGCCGGATGCAAGAGGCCCATTCGCATTGCTGACTAAATCTAACGTGCCGTTGTTTAAGTGGGAGTTGAAGGCATCAATCCAAAGCGCTACACTCACTTTTTGCTTCTTCGGAGGCTCGTACTCCTCCTCGTCATACTCGTTGGTTTCTTCATTAAAACCGATGTTGATATGTTTTGGAGCCGTTGGGCTTCCAACAGGCTTTCCTGCGACACTAACGCAGCAGCCCATGTCCTCGCCTACTAAAAAAGCTTGTTGAAAGTGTGTTCAATTCCAGCGTACTGGGGGGAGAATGAAAAGAGTAGAGAGTATGAAAGTAGAAGCAATGTAGCATGAGTTAAAGCATTGTTAGATTGTCTCTTGGTGGAAAAGGGAATTGTAAAAGTTTCGGAGCGATCGATCTGGATTCCATTCTTAAGCAAATCCCTCTCAACGTCCCTTCAGAGCTCCAGATTTGTCACGCTCAGCAGTCTGCCCTTTTTCTTTCTTCTTGTTGTTGTCCACTCTTTTTGGCTTCGTCTCAAGCATCGACTTCAAGATGCTAAAGTGCTTGTGCGCGGTGCCATCGTCTTGAGCTGTTTTTGCTGACTTTTCTAACGCAGCCATTGAAGCTTTGGAGGTGAGAATGGAGTCCATTGCAATTTGCGCCATGTGTGTGTCGATGGGGACCACGTTACGACCTCCGAGGGCGAAGAGGAGGACGCAGTCTGCTACCTTTCTGCCGACACCATGCAGCTGAAGAAGGAGTTCGCGTTGCTTGTCTTGGTTCTGCGCGGAGCGGTGTAGGGCAGCGTAAAACGGCTCGAGCGGGAGGACTGGAGCAACAACAACGCTTTCGTCTGTGTCGCGAAGCCGTTTCCTTTGAACTGGCGTCTTAGGCGCACCAGGGCCAGCAGCAGCAGCAGCAGCCGGCTGTTCGACGGTGAAGTTCACAATGTGTTGAGCAGATGCAGCAATGTACCGACTACGGTATCCGAATCCAGCGGCACGTAACGATTCCTCTGTCACGTTCGACGCGATGGCTTTTGCAGATGGAAAGGAGCATAGCGGATGTCTCACAATTGGAGCAGGTCCCTCAGTGGATTGAGATGATGATGACGGTGATGATCGTTTTCCTCCTTTTCCACTGTTGCTCTTCTCGGAGGGCCCATTGCCAGAAGAGGAGGGTGTCACGACTCTCGTCAACTCAACCTCACCACTTTTCTCGTTCATGACCTCGTCGAGGACAGCGAGTGGCTCACCGTAGGAGGAGCACAGCCACTCGATCATCGAAGTGTTGCTTGTCTTGGTTCTGCGCGGAGCGGTGTAGGGCAGCGTAAAACGGCTCGAGCGGGAGGACTGGAGCAACAACAACGCTTTCGTCTGTGTCGCGAAGCCGTTTCCTTTGAACTGGCGTCTTAGGCGCACCAGGGCCAGCAGCAGCAGCAGCAGCCGGCTGTTCGACGGTGAAGTTCACAATGTGTTGAGCAGATGCAGCAATGTACCGACTACGGTATCCGAATCCAGCGGCACGTAACGATTCCTCTGTCACGTTCGACGCGATGGCTTTTGCAGATGGAAAGGAGCATAGCGGATGTCTCACAATTGGAGCAGGTCCCTCAGTGGATTGAGATGATGATGACGGTGATGACCGTTTTCCTCCTTTTCCACTGTTGCTCTTCTCGGAGGGCCCATTGCCAGAAGAGGAGGGTGTCACGACTCTCGTCAACTCAACCTCACCACTTTTCTCGTTCATGACCTCGTCGAGGACAGCGAGTGGCTCACCGTAGGAGGAGCACAGCCACTCGATCATCGAAGTGATGCGTTTCAGGTGATTGTTTTGTGAGCAAATAAAGGAGAATATGGTTTCATGGAGATCCTGTCGAAGAATACGAGGAATGCTGCGAACTTTAGAAATGACGAGAGTGGGCTGCGTGACCTTCTGCTTAGTCCTTGGAGACTTCTTCGGAACTGTTGAATTATTCGAAGACGATGAAGGCGAAGATTCATCGTTGCTACTTCGAACGTTTTCTTCAGTTGACCCAAAGAGGCGTTGAACAAGGGGCAATGCACGATGGGGATTGCTCGTGGTCCACCCTCGCCACGCCTCTTCAATGTCTTTGTCGAGAGCAAGGTACGCAGAGAGAAACGTTCGCTGTGCTTCCTCATCTGCCATGGGTAACGTATGGTCACTACCACAGTGCCAAAATCGAAACATCAGCGGAGGCGGGGAGCCTGAGGGACCTTTACTCCTTTCCACCTGCATGTGGCGTAGTTCAATCACATGATTTCGAACCACTCCCAGCCATGAGCGACCATTACAAACAGATCTCCAACGAAAGCACTGACCTCCGACGAGAGTGGCCGGAAGCGCTATGTTACAAGATGTTGATAAAATGTTCCAAGTTGGAGGGGCAACGTCGAAGGCAGGAGACTTGCCAACAAGCTGAGCTACACGACGAGGCACTTTCTGCGTCGACATCGCCTTCCGTTACTTGTTGTTACAACAAAAGGAATCATTTGGGGGAAAAAACAGCCGATTGCTCCAACATAAGAGTCCAACATAAGAATGCAACGAAGGCAGGATAAACGGGCGCCACTAAAAAGAGAATGTGTGTGAGTAGAATATGTGCGAGCTGGGAAATCTGCCTCACACCACAACGAAACGAAAAACAAAAACAAAAAACACAGCAAACAACACACGTTCGCCATGAATATATCCCTGCGTGAGATAAAAGAGATCTATCAAGCCAAGTATGCAGGAAAATCCATTGGCAGTTCATCTATGACAATCCCCCAATGCTCTTCGATCTCCTTATGCAACGCAACGTCCTCAGGAGACACAAAGTTGATAGTAATCCCCTTCCTGCCATAGCGACCGCAGCGACCGATACGATGTACGTATGCCGGGTCTTTGCCTGACGTTGGCAAGTCATAGTTGACAACAATGATGACATGAACGATGTCAAGACCACGAGCGAACATATCCGTGGTCACAAGAACACGGGAGCAGCCCGCACGGAAAGCAGACATAACAGCATCCCTCTCACTCTGTTGCATGTCCGCATGCATCATTGATGCCGTGCAGTTGAAAGTGTTGAGTTGCTCTGCGATCCACTCCGCTTTGCATGAGGTATTTGTGAAAATGACAGTCTGGGCTATGGTAATGGACTCATAGAGATCGCACAGCGTTAGCAGCTTGTTCTCCTCATCAACAGAGACAAAAAACTGCTTGATGCCTTCAGGAGAAAGGTTTCTTCTGGGAACTAAAATTCGTATCGGATCAGTCACAAACTTGCGCGCTTTCTCAAGTGTTGCGGTACTGATCGTCGTCGAGGAGAGGACAAACTGAAGCTCTTGACTGTTTTGCTGACGACGTGAAAAAAGCTGATGTAGCTCCTCTGGTAAGCGAAAGAGCAGAAGATTATCTGCTTCATCGATGACAACAACGCGAAGCGCTTGCGTTTGTAGAGCACCACGTTTCATCAAATCTGCGATTCGCCCTAAAGTTCCAATAACAATGACGCAACCTGATTTTAGTTTCTTTGCGTCAGCGCTAACACTTAGACCACCAACGAACACTTGCACAAAATTCTCAGCAGGTGCGGTGTTGTTTACAAATTCACCAATGTGAGCAACATTAGAGCCGATTTGCAGAGCTAGCTCGCGAGTAGGGACCAGGACGAGAGCTTGAAGCCGACGATCCTTGTCGACGTCAATTCGCTGCAACATTCCAATAATGTATGCGAAGCTTTTCCCTGTCCCAGATGAGCTTTGAAGGATCACATTGCAACCTTGTACAATCGGCGGGATGGCATCTTGTTGTACGCGCGATGGTGTTTCAAATCCGTGCGCGTAAATTCCACGGAGAAGATTCTCGTGCAAGTCCATGTCGTCGAATAGTGTCGTTGTGGCGCTTGTGTGACGATCGGCGACAACTTCTGAGTGAGACACCAACGAAACTGCTTCGTCGATTGGGTTGCTGGTGCGACACTCCTCATTACGGTGTTCGTCTTTGCAGTCGCTCTCTTCCAACGTTGGCCCCCTGACGAGCCGCCTCCACGAGGGGAACGCAGCAGTCGTGTGAGAACTCATTGGTTGGGACATAAAACTCAATCTAGTAAGCCTTTGAAGACAGTGGCGAAATTAGGGAGAAGGTGAGTCAGCAGCAGAGTAGGAACAATGGATCAGCACTTAAAGTAACTTTTCTTCGCAAATTCAGGCCGAAAATGCCTTTCGCATTTCTGTTGGATACGTAGGTAAACGGCTGACCGATGAGGCTTTTGGATCTCCACCCAAATGGAGCAAAAAGCCCCTGCACTGCCGATTACACGATGATGAGTGCACTGCCTCAAGCAAACGGCAATCAAGGATATGGACAAGTACCCTTCTGCCTAAATTGCCGTAGTTGTAGCGTGCTGCTGTTGCGTGCTACGCGGCAGGAGGAGTCAATTACACGACTGGTAGTGCGAAATTGACGCAGCTCAGGTACGTTGTGCGCTGGGAGAGGGTGTCGCGATCGACGGCCGTCTATTGTTAAGTATTCCTTCGGTCAAAAGTATGTACGCTACGAAGGCAATCGTGATAAGAGCAGTGATGACGTACAACTGCTTTGGGGAAAAACAGGAGGATTGCTGGTGTTGATTCGGCGACTCAGTCAAACCAGTCGATAAACGATCTGCACCAGCAACATTCTTTGCGGCTTGTGGCAATATTGATGATGATACGGGTAAGCCATGCTGCTCGCGTGTTTCGTCGTCAGTCATCTCATTAAGGCGCATCTTTTGTCTTCGCTAACTATGAGGGTTAATAAAGAAAACATTGCTTGATGAGTGAAGAGTCAGCTGTTTTGGAGAACACATCTCCGGAGTCTTTCCTGGTGTTCAACTTGCTTTGAATCAAAGAATCTTTCTGTCTTCGACACAAAGTACATTTTTCGACGATAGACAAAAAATACAACAAATTAGCACTTAACACTAATTTCAGTACTGATTGATCTGAGGCTTGACCTATGCTTTGTATGGTAGAAGAGAGAGGGACGCCAACACGATGAAGGTTCATGTAGGGCAGGATCACATATGCTCAGGAAATGATGTTGGGGGGCTTGCGGCGACGCATACCGATAGCCAATGCTTGGCTGGCAGAAATGGGAGGCTCGACATTTCAGTCAGTCTTATAGGGTCACCAGCCGTCCACCCAGTTTTCTTCTTGTGGAACTCACGCCACGTTGCAATTCTTACGGTTTGCGATGACTCCACAGAGGTTGTTACACTCTGAATGATGAATGAACTTTCGCTAAGGTCTGGGCAACGATTGTGTTGTACGCGAAAATGGCCACGAGGCTTACTAGCACCGCTTGCGCCTCACCTTCATGAATTGAGGACGCCTGGCGATCCGTGCATCGCAAAGTTGTGGGTCTACGATGTTTGCATCTTCATTTTGATCATTCTTGCACGAGGTCGTTGAGTGTCGCTTTTTTCTTGGACAGGAACCACTCGCCGCGGCTATTCGTATGGGCCATTCTGCGATGAATCGCAGCGTCAGCGGCGTTGTTGATAAAAGATATTTCCGGGTTACGAGAAGTTCGCCAGTGTGGCAGTGACGGCTGTCGTCCTGTGTTTGTGTCTCTCACGTGGGCGGGGCCTTGGTCATACTTCGCGTTACTTCTGGCTCTCAGATGGGGCACACAGTAAACGCGGTTGCACCTGCAAGCGTGCACTTCGGAGAGTACCTAGGCTTGATCTCTACGGTCCTTCCTTGTCAATAAAGTGGCCGGAGATACGCCCCCACCCCTCTTTTTTTGCTTCCGCGGACGAACCCAGAAGATACGATCGTCGGCTAGCGCGGGGTTTGTTTGTCGTTCAAGGGCGGCTTGAGCTCTCGTTCCGATGACATTGATGTTGCTTGATTGCCGAACGTACCCCACATTATGAGCTTCGTTCAAGAGCTTGACATTATCTGCGACATCCTCGACTTCGCCTCACCATCTATCTGCACTGAGAAAGTTGCAGTCAGGCCGCAATGTAGCGATGCTTTGGCATGCAAACGTCACCTAGCAATGTTGCTTGTCACGACGGTCCTTGCCTTCTTGGCATGTCCTCACCGTTGCTGGTGAAAGGTTTCGACTTGGGAAAGACGCAAAATGAATCGTTGCTACTGATATCGACATTTTCTTCTACAATGAGTTCTCGCGCAGAATACTAATAAAACCGTCTGTGTGTTTCTATGCTAATGTGGATATTCTTGAGTTTAGTCACTAGGACCAAAATCGATCACGGAGAAGATACGAAACTGCATTTTCGTTTGAAAATGGTACTGTACAAGTGATAATTTTTATTGTGAGTGTGGAGCAATGCGATTGCATTTCAAGTTGTTGCAGGGCTTCCACTTCCGTTATGGTGCATATCAGGAAACACCTTTTGCGAGCTGCTACAGTCGCTCAATAAACGCACCCAGCGCATGTTCTTCCAACGCGCACAATGGAATTGTCAGTTTTTTTGTCTAGAGCAAGTCGGGAATCGGGTCCTTGTGACAACCCAGCGAGACGATTTCCACGCACGAAATATTCAGCGTCGCGATCACATGCAAGACGACAAGTTCGTCTCTGTGACCACTCCTTAAACCAGCGTCAATATTTTTGAAACTGTGCCAAACCGCGTCTTGATAGCGAGCAGTGGGGAGCTTGGGTCTTGGCAGGTTGGCAATTTCAGGGCCTGCAAAAATGGGGATTGCCCACATTTTGAATGTGACCACGGTTTGTGTGCGAAAAGTGATGATGTGACGGCAAAAGCTAAACGGGAGGATAAACCATTCCATGAAGCTTTGTTTCTGCGTGCAGTTGCTGAGCGTTTTCGAACTTGTAGAACATTTCCGCGCAAAATTAGGATGGTTTGTCCTTTCTATTGTGGACACTTATTGATTCTTGTTCCAGTCAGGTGGTTTGTAGGAGCGCGACTCACGTAGGACAGCAAAAAAATGATGAAAACCTGTCACAAGGTTTAGTATAAGATCTTGTTCCTTCCTCTGGGGCAAAGCTCACGCTGTTTTGTTGTGGACCTTTCCTTCTCACGGGTGCGATGACAAGCGGGCAATGTAGTACACGTGACAGATAGAAATGTCAGAATGTCAGTCTCCCTCACTTGTTTTGACGACGCGCGCGGCATAGGTATCACACAAGAATTGTAGAGAAACTATCTGAGCTGTAGCTTTGTGAACTTCTTAAATTTTTTGAAGTCTTGTTTTGTTTGTTATCTTGCTTTGAA
>CYKH01000185.1:0-10839 GCA_001460835.1 Bodo saltans | reverse complement strand
TTTTTTTTGAATTACTTTCCGTCGAGAAGGACATCCATCACAGACGGATTTGAAGAAATTTCTAAAAGTTCTTGCGCAGCTGTCCTTGCAGCAGCAGCGCCACCAAGCTTGCTCGCCGGCGAGGCAGCTGCAGCTGTGGCGGTTGCAAGAACCAAGCGGTCTAAGAGTGTTTGCAGAACGGCCTCAAAAATCTCGTCAGCGTGATTTGTCTGAATCGACGCACGACAACGGACAGTAATGCCCTCAGCACCAGACACGGTCACTTCACGTTTCCTTTGGGAGTCCGTGACGAACCCGCACACCACTGCGGGCTGCGGTCCAAGGAACGGTTCTAACGACGTCATCATGTTTGCCGCGTGCACTAAAGACATTTTACTGTGCGTGTCGTAGCAGACCACCACGGCGTGGGCAGACTGAGCACATAAGCCACGCAACTGCTCGTATCTCCGATCCCCAGCGACATCCATAATAGTAAAGGTTGCTGTCGTGGTTAATCCGCCAACAATCGAAGCGCGCTTCGTGTACGTCGTGAATCCGCATGTAGGATGGATGCTCAACGCATGCGATGCAATGGTGGTTGGGTCACCAGAAATCTCTCCGGTGAAGCGCTTCATCATGAACGTTTTTCCAATTCCAGGTGGTCCTACGACACAAATTTTAATCGGGCTAGAAAGGAGCTGCTTGGCGCCAGCACTAAAGGAGCTCAGACCTTGACAACGGGCACCCTCTAATCTTCGTGCGAAGTCGAGGAACTGAGTGTAGTTGTACCTGGCATGGTGAGAAATGACGACTTTGCTGAGCGGTGCGGCAACGGATACAACGAGAGCTTGTTTCCCTCCTTTCTGAGCAGCTGCGCTGGCCGCCGTTGCATTGCTACCCTTTCTTGTCGTCGTCGTTTTCTCTTGTGCTATGGAGGCACCCCACTGTTGCATGTTGTGCGTGAACCATAGTTGATTGTCCCGTGACATGAAATAGAAATCGCTGCTGACAGCAGAGACGCACAACAGCTCCGACAAAGATAAATAGGAAAGAATATTCACAATCAAAGGCCACTGGAACATCTTAAGATGCCCTCGTGCCCTTCGACGGAGAACACCTTCGTTGACTCGTCGAACTACAACCAACTGATGCTCGTAGAAGCACTCTGCACAGACACGCACTGTCGTTGATGCGTTGCTGTTATTGTTCGCTGCGACTTGTTGTGCGGCGGCTATCGACTTGTTCACAGCGGCATCTTCTGCGCCACCTACTGCAGGCAGCGTATGAGAGCTGCAGTTAGCACAAAAAATATTACCACATACGCGGCAATGATGCTTTCGATTAAAAATAGTGAACGGTAGTTGGCATTCCGGTGCAGTGCAGCATGCAACTTGGTTATCCGCAATCCACCGTGACGAGGGCATCAGCACAACAGTGCGATTAAGAGTTGGTTTCGCGATCGTTTGTCGAGAGTAGAGTGCGGGGTTGGTACTGTTTGTTCGTTGATGGTAACGACCAGCGCTTGAGCCGCCTCCATCGCCTGCTGCATTGAACGGAATTCGAACGTGGAGTTGCGTGAGTGGGCCTCCGGTGAGTTCGGGGCTAGCGGCGATATCGGCGTGATCCATCTCTCCGGGCTATTGTTTGAGGTTTTTTATTTTCGTTTCAAACGGTTGTGATCTCAAAGCGATTGATTGACAGAAAAGGGTGAAGTTGTGAATTTCATGTCAGAGGTCATGAAAGTAGACCAGACGTAAATTTAGGATTGTGAAGCAAGCAAAAGTTGTTTCCATCTCTCACCTACCACTGAGAACACGAGCATCGCACTTCTCCGTGGATGGGTGAAGCAACTAAAAGTTGCTGCACTTTCAATGCACTGGCACGGGAGCTAGTCCTCACAACACAACGAAGAGCTTCATCGCTTTTTGTTGTTGGTTGATCATCAAGAAGAAGCTTAAGTGTTGCGTCATCAACACGATGACGTCGGTGGAGAAACTGTGACCCTTGTTCTTGTAGTCGCAAGTTCTTTTCGTGACCATCTTCGGTTGACTGAGTCGACGCGACGGCACATTCGACATCAGCTCGAGTGTGATCTTCATCAAGGGACTCCGGCTCAAACAAACACCTGCAGGTAGGCGAAGGCATATCGACAACTGGCAATAACTTTCCATTAACAGAAGTCGCTTCTGAATAGCCGAACACAAACCTTAAAGAAGAGTCCCACAAAAATTTCGTGTTCTCCTTTTCGTCGTCAGAAAACCAAGAATTCCAGATTGTATCATCTGCCGCTTCTTCGCCTTTGTCATTTTCATCAGAGAGAAACGTTACTTCAAAGTTCAACAACTCTCCTTCACTTGAGGCGTCGATGTGATTCGTTGAGCTGCGGCGCGATACAGTAGTCTGCATCGCTGGAATCACTGCATCTTGTTCACCTGTAAGTGTTGTTCGTGTTCTTGCCATGAGAGGCTGTGGTTGTTGCGAAGCAGCTGCAACAGTGTTCTTATCAGCACCGCGAGGGGAATCCAATGAAAAAATAACGACGTCGCCTGCTACCAACGTCATCGTGGGGCTGGTGGATGTGGCGATAGGCAACACAAGCGGAATAATAGCATCACGTCGACGGAGCACCAAAGGCGCCCCAGTTGGGGCTGGCACATGAAAAAATGCATCGTGCTGATGTTTGATTCTGCCATCGAGAACAAACACGTTGCTGATATCCGACACGAGAACCCACTCTGTTGGGGTAGTAGTTGTCGTGCTGCTGCCAGCGGCGTTCAGCAAAGATATGTCCAATTGCTGTAAAAGGTGCTGCAGCGGAATGCGTCGCTCGGATGAGCTGCCAAACGAGTGGAGCACCGGGATCACGATGAGATGATCCCCGACACGAAGGGCCCATTCCACTTCCGCAGAATTTGGTTCTGCGAAAGACACTGGAATTTTGCGCAACGGCATGATGGAGCAGTGCTGAGCTCGAGGATCTTCGCGCAACTTCGACGTTTTGGTTTTGAAGGGCACATTTTGATAGTGGAATTCAGAATCAAAGAAGTGGTCGAGTGAATCTATTGCCTCTGTGCTGTAATACAGAGCTAGGGCACGGTGCTCGTTGACAAGCGTGCGATACGTTGTCGCCACAACGGATGACGAAGAAGAAGAAGATCTAAGAAGGCTGTTGTATCGGTCACCACCGCCGTTGATGAGAAATGGAAGCATTGCGCCAAACTGCACCCACCTCAAGAACAATTCACGCTCGCGTGACTGACGCAAAGCAACAACAGATGAACATTGCGTATCACCACCACCAGCGTGATTGTTCATGACCACAGGAAATAGCTCAGCCTCTCTGTACGATCGTTGAAGACGATTCGATAGTTGCTGAGTATCATGAAGTCCAAGGTCCACCATAGAAGATTGCTCCTCCGCTTCACGAAACGATTCTGCTGTTTGCGGGAGTGTGGCATAACTTCCTCCCACCACCACGCCGATGTTTACGTAGCAATGATACGCGCTGTGAATCACGTTCATTGCACTTTCGCGAAGCCCGGAGAATGTAAACGGATGATCTCCGACAAAGCCCGCAAAAAGTGAATCTCTCGGCGCAAACTTTTGATAGTGATACGATCCAAACGAGTCCACAGCACGGCCCATCATCAAAAACGTCGGGCCACGAACTTTCCGACCAATGTCAAGGAAAAATCGATAGTACATGGATCGATAAAGAGAACTGTCAATGTGGCCGATGCCACCAAACAAGTCCGTTGTGTGCTCCACGAGGGCGTCGACGCCTGCGCAGCGAACACCGAATACTTGAGGATTCTCCCGAAGGAGCGTTTCGAATTTGTTAGCAAGCCACGTCACAGCTTGAACATTTGTGAAGTCAACGAGCGCGCCGTGGAGTGCAGGACCATCCTTCCGGCCCCACTCAAAAATATGTGGCGTGTCGGAAGTGTTTTTGTTGCCACTCGTTTTATCGCCTCGGTGAAGAAAGTAATGACGCTGCCGCCCCTCGATGTAATCACGCGAAGACGTTGGGACTAATGCAGACACCCACAACACTACTTTTGGCGCACCACTTGAGGTTTGTTTCCAGCCGCGTTCATACAACTGAGGATGAGGTTCGAGGAAACGCGATGGGTGCCACCAATATGCGTCAAGAACGATCGCATCGACTGGAATATCGTGTTGAGAAAAGCGACGAGATTCATCTTCCATTCCTTTGTACCCGTGTAGAGAATGATGAAGGAATAACAAATGCCCGTGTGCCCACAATGCGTAGGGTGTGTGCAAGTGGCTTGCTGGGGTTGAAGCCGCAAGAGTTGGTAGACGGCGGTCACCACTATTCTCCTCTGCATCAACATCAAAGGACACCGGTTTGTCGACATCAACCGGGATGGACTGATGCAGGAGCTGCACTGAATGCTCATGCGCAGCGTCAAGAGTTCTTGCTACATCACCGTCATCATCGCTATCCTGCTGTTGTTGGGTGGCGACGGACGATGTCCAAAGGTACCGTCGTGTCACATGAAATATCGACAACGTCAGCAAAATGAGCAGAAGTACAGGGTGCTTCATGTATTTGTGTGTGATGCTACTTGGTGTGTCCTCAATCAAGAAACGAACCTCTGCCCATTTCACAAAAAGAAAAGGAATCATCTAGAAAGATCGATAACAATGAATGAGGTAAGTCACACACAAGGTCAAGGATGAGTTGGCATGGTGTGTTAGTTTCTTGCACAACTCACAGCTCCCACCAAAGCATACCAAAAATTCCGATAAACCTACGAGGAACTTCTTGACCAGGGACGTGAAGTTCGCCTCTGGACCAGAAATAACTTTCGCTGAACGATAGTCTCGCTGTGGGCTGGGAGTCGGAAGTATTTGTGTGCTTCGCCGCTATGTTGTTGTTGTTGTTATTTATGTTGTGAAGAGGGGCCGACGAGTCGCTTTTTTCTTGTGATGCAGTTGTGGAAGTGGTAGAGAGCTCACGCAGCTGAGTCATGATCTCTGGGATAGTAGCTCGATGTTCGGCGAGCAATTTTTCTTCTCGAAGTTCGTTTAAATCCAAGTTGGAAATTCGATCCGCGACTTCATCGCTTTCAAGAAGGTTGGCTTCCCGTCGAAACATCGCTGATCGCCGCAAGGCGCGATCACTGTCTTCATTCTTTTTCGCATCTTTCGTCTTATTGGCAGTGTTGTTGTTTTTGTTGTTGGCCTCTGCTTGAGGATGACGCAGGCGAGGAAACTGAGCGTTGAATCTTACATCGTAGAAGCGACGCTCGGCGATGTACCTGTGAAAATGCCCTTCACGAGGACGCGTCATGAAAAATGAGTACGCTGTGATGGCAGGGATAAACATCATTCGTACGGTGGACGAGAACATAGCTCGTTGTCGGATAAGCTGAGCACGCTGTTTGATTTCGTTGGCATCTGCAGAGGAGACCATTTTTTCCCCTTTTGTTATTTTGTTGTGTGGTGGATTCATGTTGAGCAAAAGTAAAATGATTGACTCCAAAAAAGAACGGTTTCGTCTTTCGTTTTTCCAGTCTGGACAAATTAACGATAACTCGCACAGAATCAGAATCAGCAATGAAAAGTGTTTTGAGGGAGAGTCGTTTTTAAAGACTTCAACAAATTTGCTTTTCAAGAAACACACGCACAACAACAAATTGAGAGCAACATCTGCGCCACACAAAACCTTACGCACAGGTAACAGGTGGAAGAGTGTGGTAAGCAATTCAAGGAAAATCTCACACATTTTACCTTGCATCGCACAAATTCAGTAAAGTGCACACTTTACAGCTGACTCCAGAGAGCAGCGACGGCAACAAATAGTCCGGCGATAATTAAGTACAGCACGGGAATGGGCTGCTGTTTCTGGACCTGCACTGGTGCTGGTGGCGGTGATGGGAGACGAGGACGCGGAGGCTCATTCACGCTCTCCTTCAGTGCTTCTGAAATTTTGGCGCCCGCAGTAGGAACGGGCGATCGTTGAAGAGGTTCTTCTGGCTTTGCGACAGGCCGGCCAAGAGGTGCTGCCGTTTCATTGCCGAACTGGGGTGCTATGATCACTGGTTGAGCACCAAACGCTGCTGCTACCGCCGCCTTCACTGGCGCTGCGTCCTCCAGGGGTGCTAACGTGTTTGCGCTAGGTGGCGTGTGAGGCGAAAGAGGTGCACGTGGCTGAGCTCTCTTCGTCACAGTTTGGGGGGACGATGGCTTCGGCTCTAGCACATGCACAGCGCATGAGATGTCCTTCTTAAATTTTGCCACTTTCCCTTTGGCGGCTAAGATGTCGGCTACGTTTTCATATTTTGGCCCCACATTATCTCCATCTTCCACAATGGCATACTCCAACCGGAATTCATCCTTTACACTGGCATCGAGGGACGTGCACAACTGAATTTGAATTGTCTCAGTGCCGTTGGAACGAATGACACCTTTGGACGGCTTCACAACATAGCGTTTGGGCGCGGTTGTCTTGAGGCGATACATCACAGCTTTAAAGCTTACGTTGGATAGTTGTAACGTCGTTTTGACGTTATCCGCTGGCTCCACACCAGCAACGGTGGTGATGGATAAGTCTTCCGGATACACGGACAAGACTGTACTGGTACTTGACATCGTTGGATGTGGTGATTCAGGGAAGATGACTGTGATCGACGATTCAATTTCTTGTTAAACGAGAGAAATTCAAGTAGAAAAACGCAAATGATGAATGAGATGCGGACTTGAAAGGGATGCGGAATGAAAAAAAACACGCAACACAATGCTCGTCTTTCGAACACAGTGCAATTCAGCGAAGTAATCAACTCAAACAATTATTCTCTTATCAAAGAGGAGAAAAATCTCCCACTTTCTTTCTTTTCTTGGTCTCTACTCGAACCAGACGCATGGTCCTAGTCCCACATCAAGGAATGAGCCAATCACAACCATAGGAGAGTCGTCGTCAAGATTGTTTCCTCCTCCATTGCTCTCATCGGCTGAGAGTAGGTCGACAGAGCTGCGTACAACAACATCACGCACCGCCACAATGACTTCGTCATCTTTTCGATACGGATTCAACGTCACCGCTCCGCTACCATCCTCGTCTTCTATTTTCAAGTGCCATATGCCTGTGTTGTCGTCGAAGATGGAGGGTTGGACTAAATGAGATGCTGGAACAAAAATGTCGTGGAATAGTTCCACTGAGAGATAAATACCCTTCTCTGTTTGTCGGTGAATATTTGCACGCAGGCGCTCACCAACATCGGGCCGAAGGACAACAGCATCAAATGTGACTGAGGTCCACGATGAGCCATCGCTACCTCGAATTGTGCTATTGGAGAAATGAATCAGCTCAGCGATGGCGATGCACAATCCACGAGAAGGAATGACCTTGCCAACATAGCGCTCGCTAACACGATGCCACAGTACGTCCTCATGGGAAGGGGTGTATCTGTCGAGCGCATCACCTCCCGACGAAGTGGTGACCTCAGGACCACTTTGAGACGATATTACAGAAAGAGGAGGAGGAAGCTTTTGAAGTTTCTCTGGGGAGAAGTACGCAGGTTCAATCTCGATGGTGTCGCGAAGTCTCAAGAGGAGGAACATGAAGACGTCCTGTCTGTGTTGTAAGTAATGTATTCTCTTAGAGCACAATAGCGATTGAGAAAAAACAGAGTACAATAACAAGAATCACAGTAAAGTCGATTTCTTCTTTTTCAGAGGCTCAGATCGATCAGTACCTCTCAGCTAAACTGATTTTACAACACACGCCATTTAGGGGCGTCCTACCTATGTCGATTCCTTGTGGGTATGACAAATAGGCGGCGCGCACAGCACAGGAACAAAAAACTTTCCCAGGTTTTTGGTGACTGACTTTGAGGTAGGATAACATTTCGGATTGGTTCACAGTTCGTTCTGTTTGTTGATGCCGCAAGGTCAGCACTGCAAAGGCTTCACTTCAGATGAAGCCATCAACGGCTCAGAGGGACGGCCCGTTTCCATAAAACATTTAAGCCCTGCACAGGTGAGTGTTAAAACACAAAAACGGTGGTTAGAGCGCGGTCACATCAGTAGCAGAACTGAGGAGGTCCTTGACGAGCTCAACATGACCACACGATGCCGCAAGGAACAAGCGGATTGTTCCATCCTTGTGCTTCGGATCGATGCTGCAGCCGTGCTTCGTGAGTAAATTGACGACTGCGGCGTGATTTTCGTGGGCCGCGGCGTGCATTGTGGAATCATCTTCGCGCGAGGCGCTAATGATCGCACTAGAACTGATGAGGGCCTCGACAACCTCAACATGACCAAACGATGTAGCAAAGAATAAGGGGGTCAAGCCATCTTCGTCTTTTGGATCGGCACTGCAGCCGTGCTTCAAGAGTGCATTGACGACTGCAACGTGGTTTTCGTGGGCCGCGGCATGCAGCGCAGTGGAGCGATCGTCACGTGCGGCGGCTACATTAGCACCAGAGCTGATAAGGGTCTCGACAACCTCAACATGACCACACGATGCAGCAACGAACAAAGGTGTTGAACCATCCTAAAAAAAAAAATTTTCGCGGGCCGCGATATGCAGGGCAGTGAAGCGATCTTCACGTACGGCGGCTACATCAGCGCCAGAGCTGATGTGGGCCTCGATGACTTCCACATGACCGCGCAATGAAGCAAGAAACAAAGGAGTTGCTCCTTTTTCATCTTTTGGATCGGCACTGCACCCGTGCTTCAAGAGTGCACTGACGACTGCAACGTGGTTTTCGTGGGCCGCAGCGTGCAGTGCAGTGGTGCGATCTTTACGGACAGCGTCTGCATGGCACGAGAACTGATGAGGGCCTCGATGACTTCAACATGACCGCGCAATGAAGCTTGGAACAAGGGTGTTGACCCACTACTATCTATCGGATCGACGCTGCATTTTCGCGGGCCGCGATATGCAGGGCAGTGAAGCGATCTTCACGTACGGCGGCTACATCAGCGCCAGAGCTGATGTGGGCCTCGATGACTTCCACATGACCGCGCAATGAAGCAAGAAACAAAGGAGTTGCTCCTTTTTCATCTTTTGGATCGGCACTGCACCCGTGCTTCAAGAGTGCACTGACGACTGCAACGTGGTTTTCGTGGGCCGCAGCGTGCAGTGCAGTGGTGCGATCTTTACGGACAGCGTCTGCATGGCACGAGAACTGATGAGGGCCTCGATGACTTCAACATGACCGCGCAATGAAGCTTGGAACAAGGGTGTTGACCCACTACTATCTATCGGATCGACGCTGCACCCATGCGTCAAGAGTGCATTGACGACTGCAACATGATTTTCTTGGGCCGCTGCGTGCAGTGCAGTGGAGCCATGCTCACGTGTAGCGTCGATGTTTGCACCAGAACTGATGAGGATCTCAACAAACTCAACATGACCACGCAATGAAGCAAGGAACAAAGGGGTCGACCCACTAGCATCCTTTGGATTGACGGTGCCGTTATGTTTTAAGAATGCTTTTACAATGTGTACGTGACCAAGGGATGCAGCGGCATGCAATGCGGTTGCACCTGTTTTGTCACGAGCATCAATGTCAGCACTGCAGCTTACGAGGGCATCAAAAGCATTCGCATCGTTGAGCGACGCAGCGGCGTGCAATGCGGTTGCACCTGTTGTGTCACGAGCATCAATATCAGCACCAAAGCTAATGAGGGCCTCGATGGCCATTACGTTACCAAGTTTTGCAGCAACGACAAGTATGGGAACGCTGTATGAAGCGTTCCGGTGCAAACTGAGTGTCATGTTGGGATCGATATGTTGACTAGCTAGCAACGCTTTCAGTGCTAAAATTTTGTTAAAATGAATAGCAGAAACAATGGCGCTTGTAGTGGTGGGGTTGACGTCAGTTGCGGCAACGCCTGAAGCCAACGGTAACCTTGCCGCCATCAAGGTGCAGGTCAACAAAGGCGCCAACCATTCAGCTCCCAACAATGCTGGTGCCACTCCACTGTTTAAAGCAGCGCAAAATGGGCATGCTGCAGCCATTCGAGCACTTTCGAAGCTTGGGGCCGCTGCAGATACTCCAACGACTTCAGGAGTTACACCGCTGCAGGCAGCAATTCTGGGAGGCTGCAGATACTCCAACGACTTCAGGAGTTACACCGCTGCAGGCAGCAATTCTGGGAGACGCCATCCATGCACTAGAATGAGCAGCTACGTGGAGCTCAGAGTCACCGGGGTCGACTTCTTAAGGCGGATGGCTGAGATCATCACTTGTGTGATCAACAACGACAGCAAATCCCGATGTCCTTTGATTCGATTGAGAGAAATGGAAGCCGTGCTCGTCTTCATATTGGAAATATAGTCGGTGCTCAAAACATGTTTTTTTTGTACTTTCCGGCTGTGCTTTGCGAATTTTCCAGGACTAAGCCGATTTTGAAGTTGATTTCTTCAGCGTCACAAAAGTTGTTTTGCGCCTTGGTTTGACCGCCGCGGAGCGGCGCGACAAAATCCCCACCTTGGAGTTGCAAAATGAGTACAATATGAGGTGGAAGGCACCGTTCCCTTGTAAAATTGGCCCTAAAAAGGCCGTTTGGGTGGTGTGGCAGTGCTGGAAGGTGCCACCAAGGTCGGAAAAAAGTCACTGCGCCCACCACCCGCAGCAGCCCCAGAGCCTTTAGTCCTGGAAGCGCAGAAAGACGCAGAATTCGTGCTCTCTTGAGCCACTTTGCCCTTGCTCAAGAATCAAAAAACAACAAAAACTTCAATTATGGTGTTTTTCGCCCGCACAGGGCTTGAACAGTAGCCACTCCGGGGGTGCTCAAAACATGTTTTTTTTGTACTTTCCGGCTGTGCTTTGCGAATTTTCCAGGACTAAGCCGATTTTGAAGTTGATTTCTTCAGCGTCACAA
>CYKH01000182.1:0-17498 GCA_001460835.1 Bodo saltans | reverse complement strand
TCACATTTGGGCCGCTGCCGTGCCACGTATTTCCGTTGTGGATGCTAAACCCCCCTGCTTCAGCAAGCACTTTTGACACCTGTAAATCTCTTGCGCATTCCTGTGCCCATGCCGACCCGTCCCCCGCTGCAAGCTCGCGCTGAGCTGCATCGCGAAGCATAGCATGGTAGTCTGGGTCGAAAAATTGATTGGCACTACCACGACGCGCGAGGCTCCATAAGTGAGAACCACGGCAATATTCAAGTGGGCCCAGCTGCTCGCCTTGTGTGCCATCACTTCCGTTAGTTGCATCAAAGGTGAACCAAACGGTCGCCACCTCTTTCGGAAGGAAGTCGAAGTATGTTGTGTCACGATGAAAGCTAAGTGCACCAGCACCTGGTGGTTTCACCCAGACCTGATCTTGCGCCAGTCGGCAGCCACGATGTTCCCAACCACAAACTTGAGCCACCAGTTTTCCCAACGCCTTTGATGTGGCGAAAGAGTGAAAATACGAATCACAATGCCAAATGTTAATGATGTGTTGTGTCCGAATGCGCTTCGATGATGAGCCACTGGGATTATTAGGAGGAGATGAAAAGGTGAACTGCGTGTCAACGTTAGTGAGGGGTTTCGGTGGAGCAGTTCCTCGATCGTAAACACCTTGAAAAACAGACTGCAAGTGTTCTCGAGCCTCAACCAGTGACCAATCGTCGAGGCAGCATGTTGAAAAAATGGTGAAGCCATTTTTTGTCAAGTCCGCTTGTCGCAACGCTACCTCATCCGCGTTGAGAGTAGCTGCGAAAGGGTCTCTTATTTCCATTGCATTACTTCACTATCAAAAAATGAAATCCACACATCATTTTAGTCAGTCATTCAGATGTGAACAGAAACAAAAACACATCTCAACCTGCTCACGATGACAAGAAAAAAAATTCACGCCCCGATATTCTTCGAGGTGAAATCTAACACACACAGACGTTGTTCTTGTGTCTGGGGTGAAGATTGGTCTTCTGTTTCTACGCGACACGAGTGAAGAGAGTCGCAGTAGTTCACTGCTCTCATCCCTGGTAGGTTGTACAACATTGCCAACAAACAAGAAACGACAATCCCTGCTCGGCCATGGCCATTTTTGCAATGGATGTACACGCGGCCCTCGCCCTCAATGATAATGTCTACAATCTGCCGCAAGACTTTCGTCAGCTCCTCAAACCGAGCTGGAGGCAGTGGAAATCCGTCTTGCATCGGAAATGAAATCTGAGTCACGTTCTGATTACCGGTGGCCTCACGATACGGCCGCAGGTAATGCTCTAATGTTCCGTCATTCTCCAGCAGGTTGACGAACGTCGTGATGTTCGCTTTGCAAAGCGAACCAAATGCCACCTTGCGGCGAGGATCGGGCATTGGACCACACAGTACCCGATCCTTCACGACCCAGTTGCTTTGAGCGAAAGGGCCTTGCACAAGGTGTGCCTCGCTTCGTGTCTGGTACATCGGTGGCACAAAGAACTTCGCACTAGGAGTTCGATTCATCAGCGGTGAATCGCCACCAGTGACAGACGGTGGTGTTGTGTCGCCCGCTGTCGAAACTGAAAGACGAACCGCGTTTTTTTTTTCGCACTAGGAGTTCGATTCATCAGCGGTGAATCGCCACCGGTGACAGAAGTTGGTGTTGTGTCGCCTGCTGTCGAAACTGAAAGACGAACCGCGAGAGAGTCTTGTGCAACCCAGTCGAACGATTGATCGGCGGTAAACTCACCGTTGTCGATGGCGCGCACAATATCTCCTGGTTTCAGTCCCGCTGCCTCCGCTGGACTTCGAGGCAGCACGTAACGCACGGTGGTTCCATTTAAGACGACACCCCAAGCATGAGCCAACGTTGACCGCTCGATGACGGCTGTAAACGATTGAAGGTGACCGGCGGCATGTTGCGGCATGCCATCCTGAATTGGTGACGTGCGGGTGCTTGGACTCCTGCCAACAGAAGTGAACGATCGCTGGCTTTGAGGAGGCGAATCCATGTGAGTCCGCTGAGGATGTGCACTGGTCGCCGTTGCAGGAAGCGTAAGCGCTTTGGGCGACAAAGACAGTGCCGAGATCTGCTCTGGTTGTGTGAACGCGGAACCTTGGGCCTCTCTTGCTCCGGCGGAAGGGGAATTACCGAACAAGTTGATAGAAGTGAAGCCACCACCTCCACCGCGTGAATGTCCGAAGCGTGACGTCGGTCTCGAGCCCAAATCTGAGCTGCTCAAACTGAGAGAACCAGACTCGGATGGTGCTGCATTCGTTGCATCTCTCACGAAGGATTTTTGTTGGACAGTGAGCAGCTGCTGCGCCCCTCCGTTATCTAAGCGTGCGCCATGAATCTGAGACACAACTGTGACTGCTTTCATCCCGGACAGGCCGTAAACCATGGCAACTATGAGGCTAGCAACCACTGCACTGGGGGAGTGGCCATCGTCGCAGTGAATGTACAAGACACCACGTTCATCTCGTAAGGTTGCATTCAGAATTTGTTTCAAGTCGTTCGCAAATTGACCAATCGCCTGCTGAGAATTGCTTGCAAGAATGTTTTTCAAATCCATGTTGATGTATGTAAACGGTTGATCGACATAGCGTGAAGCATGGCTGCGCAAATCAAAAAAGAAATTCACACCGGCGTCCACGAGCGACGCTAGCTTCGGACCCTTAGGCATATCACCCCAGAGAACTAGTCCTGGGACTATCCAACACGACGTAGATGTTGGGCCACGGACGTGCTCATTCGCCTTGGGGACTCCTTTGGATGTGAATTGAACCAGCCGCTCTGCAATAAGACCGTCCATCGGCTCCTTCTGTATCTCTTTGATCATTATTCAAAGGAAAAGATCGATGGAACGCACACACGAACACAAAGCTACAAAACAAGAAGAAGTTATTTACATCTACAATTCGACAGTAAAATACAGTTTCCAGCGACTTTCTACCGCAGCCACTCTGGAACATCGTCCTGTTGCCCAGTGATCGCTGGGGGCGGTGTTTGAATTGTCTGTGGAGGTGGACTAGTGGTTGACGCCGTGCGGCTCTCTTCTGCTGAAGCAGTGCGGCTTTCCTCCTCCAGGTCTTGTGTTGGTGGGGATGCATCTGACTCCTCAGGAAGGATGAAAACAGCTGTCGGACGTCGCTCACCTTCCGCTTGCCGTCGCGACGGTGCTGTGCCGAGAGGATCGACAGAATCAACCGATAAAATTGTTTGATCGGGGCTTGGATCTGTGGCATGCGCCACGTCGCCTCCCAACGCATCCTCGCTGGGGGTTGAGGAAGCACGACGGCCCTTCGGTGTCGTAGGAGCACTTCCATCGGACCGTGGAGTGATTCCAAGGGACTTTTCAGTGGTAATGCCAAGGGGGTCACTGCTTGCTTGGCGCGGAAGACTTCGTAATTGCTGAAGCATTGAAGCTCGTCGAGCTCGATTTGCTGCAGGGTTGAGCTCCTGCGACGGCGGTGTCCCCCCTGTCGGTTGACTCGAAGCTCCTTCTCTCTTAGAACGTGCCGTCCATGCGTCCGCGATGGCCTCCGCCAACTCAAAGTGAGAAAATTGTTTTGCAGCGTGAACGGCCTTCTGTGCATAGTGGCGGTACTCTTTGTCTAGCGATTCAGCCACTTCTTGCAGCTTACGGGAAGCAAATGTGAAGGCTGATGGGTTTGGGTATGGTTGCTTGACGACGCAAGTTATTGCTCGACTTGGAAATGGAAACTGTTCGTCATCTAGAGCGAGAGGCTCACGACTTTGCCCGTCTACGCTTGCGTTCGCAGCTTCAATCCGATCTTGTTTCCTTGCTTGGAGATCCTCTTGCCAGAGGTCCCAGTCTCCACTGCTTGGGAACTCTGGGCAATCGGGGCTAATCTCGTGTTGGGGAACCACTTCTATGCGAAGCGCGCCCCAATACGCACCCAGCTCACGTTGGGCAGTAAGCAATATGCTTCGAGGAATGTCGAACTCAATTGATCCATCGGCTTCGTTGACGCGAATAATTCCTTCTTCTTCGCCGTACGTTTGCTCGTACTTCATGTATTTCGGTATTCGAGTGCGGCGCACAGAAACTGTTTCGGACAGGGGATAGAACAAATCAGAGAGCAATGCAGCGCAATCCATGATGACTTTCGACCGTTCTAGGACATGCCTGTGTCCACAGCTGTCAAGCATCCGCTCAAGTGCAAGAACATTTCCACGGGTGCCGTATGAGCGTGGTGAACAGCTTGGGCGCCCGTTGCCTTGCTTGGCGAGCGACATACTCTTGCGTTTTCGCATCCTGCCTGCTGCAGCAACTGTGGAAGCAACACGGCTTAGGTGACCATCCGCGTGTTCCAACGGAATCGGCGACGCCGCGCCGCTTTGCTGTCCTCGACCCCCTTGGGCACTCTTCGAGTGCTGCTGTGCTTCGAGGAGCTCTTCCGGTATGTGTGTTGCCCCGACGACACTTGCGCGGGAATCTGACAGTGTAGATACCACTGACGCGGAACGATCGAGGAAGCGGCGACCAAACGTTTCATCGCCATCAAATGACAACTCTCCATCGTCGCTTGAAGGGCTTCGTCGATCGACCGGCGATGACGGAGAGCGACGCCTGCGCGCAATTTTGTCAAGCTCGTTCATCATGCATAAAGATGCTGCATCTCTCTCAAGGAGTTGCAATCGCTTGTTGATCTCATCGTTTTCTTTGTCCACAGCAGCTGCGCGCTTGCGAATTTCCTTGATGCGATTTATTTTCTGAGACATTGTGCTCACATCTTCTTGAGCAAAGACGTCACCTGAATCATCCGCTGTAATTGTCTGGAAAGGGCTCAAAAGCCGTCTAGATATTGGAGGAACTGCACGAACCTTTCGGTGCTTTTCCATCTTGTACTGCTTGGAGAGTGCTTCCATTTCCTTCGCGCGAGATGGTACTGTGGCGATACGATCCAGTTGTTCTTGTGGAATTAATGTGAGCGGCTGAAGCAGCTTTCCTCCGATTGCACCACCGGGTTGAAGCCCAGAGTCATGAGCACCAGGGGTTGACGCACCCCCAGTGCTGCCGGCGTTCCATGTTGTGGAAACGCTTTGCAGCGATTGCTTCAGAGCAGCGTGAGCTATTGGCTTCTTCCCCCAAAGTGCATCAGGCTCTGGGTCAATGCGTTCGACGATACGCACGGAGCTTGTGAAGAGCAGGTACTTGTGGTCATCAGCGCCGTGGCGAAAGTAAGCAACAAATCTCTTCAGTACGAAACTTGGTTCCAAGCCGCTGAAAAAGTTGACAAACGCTTTGCCCATTGCTCGGTACGAGCCTGTTTGGTTGGCCATGCAAAAATACTCTTCGCATTGGTATGATGGACCGTCAAACCCACAGCACCGCAGATTGATGGGTACAGCTCGATCGTACAATTTCGCTCGATTTTGTCGACGAACTGCAAAAGTCATGGTCGGCGAATGCACAACTTGTACCGTTTCACAGTGATCCATCTTCGGCTCGACAAACCGTTGAAGGATGCCGTAGCGCTCTTGTCTCTTGCCGAACTTGCTCAAAACCTTAAAGAGCTCTACGTTCAGACCATCATTTTTCTAAGGATTTTGCTGGATGCTTTTGCACACTGTTCGTCTGCTCGTCAAAGAAATACCAATAGCTAGGGCTGCCATAGTAGAGGATCGTATCAGGGATTCGAAACGGCAGTGCATCATTGACAACGGAAACTTTGGACACCTTGCTCAAAACCTTAAAGAGCTCTACGTTCAGACCATCACCATCAAGTGGATGAGTTTGCATTGGTGCGTTCTACTTCTCTCACAGCTTCCAACAAAAAGAAAAAGAGCCATCGACGCCGAGAGTTATTTATCAACATGTTGGACAGTACAGTCAGTTAATTTGCTTTTGATTATCAGTAGGTTGCATCCTACTTGACACGGCGGAATCTCAGCAGTTTCGCCTTCCTGGACTCTTCCTGCTTCTCATGCGCAACAGTGCGCAAGCCTAACAAACGGAACTTGCGGGCCTTCTGCATCTTCTGGCGGTACTTCTTACGCGCCTCCTGGAACTTCTTGAAGTCATAACCCTTCTTCTTGGCTGCGGCCGCAGAAGGCTTCGCTGCCTTGGCATCCTCAACGACGGCTTGAGTCACCAAGCTCGTGGGGCTGTGCTCATCGCGGAAATGTGTGTAGAACGCGTGGGACTGCAGCTGGCACTCATCCGTTGACATCTTGGACAAGTCCTCTTCCGCGCTCGGAATGAAAGTCGGGAACGCTGGGGTCCCTCGGTGCTCATTCCACAGCGTCTTACCTTTGGTGCTAATTGTGTCACTGAACTTGACGTACGTTCCCACATCGGCGTCAAGGAGGGTTGGCAAGTACACTAGGCTGTTCTTGTAGTCAATCCTCCAGACAGGGATGCCTTGGTACGTTTCTACAGAGGCTCCAGTCTGTCCACCCATGCGGTGACCAGGGTAAATTCGCTTTTGACCTTCAGATCCTAAACAACCAGGCCTTCTTTGCCACTTGGAGTCACCCAGCCACACCCAGCCACCATCGAAGCCGTGACGAAAGACGACGCCCTTGAACCCATAGTCTGTGTTTTGAAATGTAATGGTAACTTCTTGACCGGGCTTGAAGTGGCGCACATCTAGCTTGGTGCCAACAGGGACGTATGCATCGGGGGTAATGTTAAATCCACTGCAGACGTGCTTCACAGGAACTCTGGCAGCTTTGTAGAAGGAAGTGACGTGGGGTTTGTGGAACTCAACGGGGACATTCATAGCACCAACAAAAATCTTATCTGTGCCAACATCTCCGTTTCGGTTGTAGTGCTTGACCACTTGGTTATCAGGGAACCAAAACGCGGTGAGATCAAGCTCGTTACCAAATTCGTCGTAGTCTTTGCAAGTAAACGCTTTCACACCGATCATTCCGAGGCGAACAGAGTAGTGCATGTTGAACTCACCAAACGGTGGTGGGTTGTTCCAGGCGTGTGTGTCTTCGTACAACTCTGGGAACTTTTCACGAAGTCGAATAAATGCGTCGTACTTATCCTCGCGGATGGCATCGTATGTCGTCTGCAGCTGATCCGGCTGCCATTCTCGAGGGTTTTCAGGGATCTTCGGGTACAAGCTCATCTTGTCCCCGTGATCGAACAGATATGGATAATAGCAATGGTACATATCACGGTCCTTTTCCGTCATCAAGTCGGGATAGCACTTGTTCCATTGCTGCCACTTCCGCCTATCGCCAGGGCCATGACCGCTTCGTAGACGACTTTGGCAGACTATCGCCCCCATTGACGTCCGGCCTCTGGCCAGAAAACTACGCATTAAATTTACTACCTTTATCGACGAAATAAACAAAGAAGAGTATCGTCGTGCATCAATTCAAGACGAAACTGCAAATAAAGGTGCAAATAGAAACGCAACATTGAAAAGAGCAACAGCGTCAGGCACCATATGGTCACATGATGTAGTCATCCTCGCGCTGTGAGCGTGCCGCTATCACAAGTCCATTCACTCCGATTAACGCTAAGGCTTGCAACAGCAATGCGATGGCGGGCCATGAGGTTCCAGAGTTGTTGTATGTGTCGGTAAGCTTCCAAATCCCGACGCTAAGTCCAGCGAGGCAAAACACAGCCCCAATGAAGAAAGTAATTTTTGCTCTGTTCTGTTTTGCTTCGTCTGTCATTCCACCTAAGAAATCCTCTTCACCTTGGACGTCTTTGGGATCTGCGAAGAAAAACACGATGGTACCAACCAAACATAAAATGCCCGGCAGCCACATCGGAAATACGTAGGGCAAGTCGTAGCGGCTCGCGAATGTCAAGCCATCGAAGAAAATAAACCAGGCGATGGTGAAAAGAACACCAGCGGCGACGTAAAAAGGGCCTGGACGCATCGGATTACAATACAAACCGGTAGCTACACAAACCAAAACAATACGAACTAGATAAAACGCAGGCAATCGCCGCTGAGCAAAGCAAACCAACGCAACGTATTGAGTAGGCAAAAACATAGTAATATTCGGTGAAAACAAGTATTCTCACAATATGGTGCAACTAATGAAGCGTGGATACAAGCAGCGCGGTTATTGCCACAGTGTGAGGCCAACACTCGGATGTGTTTCGTAGAACTTGCGAAGGCCAATAGCATCATCAGTCATGATCCCGTTGACTGGCCACATCGACGACTCTTCGAATTCATCCTCGTCGTTTAGCACCCAAACAACCACCGCAATCCCTCGGCGCTGCAAGTGCTTCCAGAGGACAGGAGATCGTAAGAAAAACATCACGATGGAGGCTTTGATTGGACCTAGGAAGTTTCCAAATTGGCGCTTCTTTGCTTTCGTCGGGCCTGGAATTGAAAATAAATCAAAGTCGAGCGGTACTAGCGGCAAAAGCCCCACGTAGAAAAGCACATACACTTGCAGAACTTGCATGAGCGAAGCAAATGTTCGAAATGTCTTGCGACGACTAACAGGACTCTTGCCGATGAGTGCAGGAGTTGTCTCGTCAGTGGTCCCGTTGAGGTGTCTTGTCTTTGGGGGAAGTTCCAGTGCTTCTTTAAGCGCTTTCACATTGTTGCTGGCTGTTCCCACAACAGTCAGGTGTTGCCTTTGGTATCTCTCGATCATGTCGATGACTTGGTGCGTCAACGCATCACTCTTGGACTTCACGTCTAAATGGATCGGTGTGTTCGGGAATGCGTTAAATACTTCAGTTAGTGGTAGTAAACGCGTCGTGTGGTCTTGAGGAATTTCAACGTTCATTGCTGCGGCATCGTAGTGGTCACCTTTTTTCTCGCTTGGAAAGTGCAGTGCTATGCGCCTCTTGAGCTGTGGCAAAGTGTTGGCATCTCCATTCATGCTCAAGTCAGCAACTGCAAGCGCGTGATGAGGAGGATCGCAAATCCTCTCCAGAGTCAGGTCATGGCTGACTATTGCAATACCGTCGGCGGACTCGTTGACGTCCATCTCGAGCATATCTGTTTGGGCTTCGCTCAAAGAACGCTTGAAAGCAAACATGGTGTTTTCAGGGCCATTCAATGAACCTCCACGATGTGAGATGTGCTTCATCGAATAGGGAAAACGCTTCTTGAGCTTTTCTAGCGTTGATTGTTGAAATCGAATGGGAAAAATACGCACCATCACGAGTGCGAGAAAGATATATGAGCCTATGCATATTCCTGCGATCGCGCCGCCACTGAGCGTCATTTTGCTACCAACAACAAAGAGAACGGAGATAGGCAGAACATCTAAATCTTTGTAATGTAAAACGTCAATCTGTAAGCCAATCATTTGTTGCTGGCGCAGGTTCGTCATCAAGAATGTGTGCCAATCTCTTCACAAATTTCAAACATCCTTAACTCCAGTTGCTGCCGAAATGGGTGCTGTGGTTCCATCAACGCTTTCAAACTGGAAATTGTACCACGGTCTCTCAAGGCCCGACTGTGGTCAACGTACGAGTTTGGAATGTCTGATCGCAAATTTTGAATTTCAAATGGTGCATGGCGGTAATGTGGGGCTTGGTGAAAACCTCGTAACTGTGCCTTCGCTACAAAATTTCGTCTCACAGATAATCTACTGCTCGAATTAATCTCGGTGAATCGCCGAGTGTTGGCAAGCATGCGCTTCATGACATCTTTTCGAAGATGTAACATTAATTTGGGGCCAAGCTCCAAGAACAGCGTCGTTGCGTCGTCGAGTTCTTTCTTTGATGCGTAGCTCTTAGCTCGGCCTCCATAGAGGGCACTAGGGACCAAACATTTTTCGTGAGTTGATGCTTGCTTAAACAGCATGTCATTGCGACTTCCACCGATGATTTCCTTGGTTCGATCAGGATCGGTCTTTCTCAAATACTCCACCATTGCAAACACAATATCGTGGAGCTCCTGAGCAGATGCTTCAATTTCATCAAAATTCTCATCGGTGCTCTCGCTGTCACCTCTATCCTCACGCCGGTGAAACGCAACCTGATCATCAATAGGAGCATCTTGCGTTGCACGAACTTGGAAGTCAGAGAGCTTGTCGGCAGGCTCATGAGGTGTTGTCATCGTGCGTGTGGCAGCCAATGGTGCCATAAATGACGCAGAAATTTGGAGGCTCCGAGCCGCACCAGCGGAAAATAGTCTTCGCATCTATCTGTCTGAAAGTATAATTCACGAACAGTTGGCATATTTTACGAGCAAAATGACTTCTGATCATTCACTTTGTTTTCCACAAAGAAAGTACACCTACATTCTCTTTTTCAGCCGACCGCGACTGGCAAGGATCTCACGCTGGAAGCACTCAAGTACATCGTCGGCAGATGTAATTACAACGGCTACTCGCTCTTTGCGAACGATAAAGCCAATAGATTGACAAATTGACGCTCGCAATGCTTTCGCGACAACTCCGTTCGCACACTTTGCGGAAGCTATTAGCTGTAGCGTGTCATACAACATGTCCGCCTCAGGCATTGCAATAGAAATATTCTGAAACGCATCACGCAACGCCGCGTGGTGATTTTGATCAACCCAAGGAAGTACAACATCGAGAGCAACCAAAATTCCCGACGGTGGAGCTACCGGTCGCGAGGGAACAGGCCCTTTTATCAATGGAAGTCGAATCGGACGGAATATATCTGCAAACGCAGCACCAACGCTAGTGTAAAAAAGCGAACTCAGCGCGCGAGCCAGCGGAGAGAGTTTAGTGTCTTCGCCGAAATCAATGCTGAGTATCTTCACAGTGTCGCTTAAGTTTCGAGGAGCCACGGCGCATGTCACCGCTGATGGAACATTCAAGCTGCAAACATCAAAAAAGAAATCGTCTGCCACCTTCGAGAATTGACAAAAGAAACCGAACCGAGAGTAATGTTCCCATAACGAAGTTTTCAAGAGGCGCTCCAATTGCGAACCCAGCTGTAGCGCCTCTGGCTCGTTACGACGCTTCATCAGAAGCGAGACTGACGCAGCAAGCAGCGCGAGAGTGTAGTTGCAAAGCTCACTGTCAGGTGCATCTCCAATAAGAAACTCGCAACGTCGGCGGTGATACAGCACCGGAAAATCAACATCAAATGTTTGTGACTGCGCCACTACATCATAATTCCTGGCATTCATTGACAGCATACTTGTTGACGGCAGTGAAATATCGAGCAAGGCGCCACTCAGAGCCAAGCAAGATGTTTCTGAAACTTGACATCGAGTTTCTACTTTGTCGGTGACAGAAGCCACCTCTCGCGGATTTCCGACGCTGTTGCGCCTTTCTTCACGGGAGCTGTTGGCGGTTGCGATGCACCGACCGCACGCCTCGCTAACAACCTTCGCAACGCTGCGTAGCTGGGTCAACGTGGCCTCTTCGCATGCTTGGAACCTCCAAAGGAAGTTTACTAGCAGCAAAATCTCACACAATACTCGTTGTGCGCCTGGGTAGTGAACCTCTTGCTCTAGGAGCGGTAGAAGTACCTCAAGACGAATTGAAGTGTCCACCAACAGAGTGTCAACACTCGCGACATCCTTGGGATTACGCATCAGCAGTACAATTTGGCCAGGAAGACTGCTTGTCATCGACGAGCTGACGATGCGCTGCCACAGAGATCTGCCGCCTGGAGCAACTACTGTGCAGCTTCCAGGCCCGTCCCCTTGTCGTTCACCGAATGACATTGCGGAGATCGACTGAGATGTTGCTAGAAGCTCCTTCCAGCACAACAACGGCTGCGTCGAAATTGCATCTACGCAATCATCAATTATTTTCTGCTGCAAGTGGCTTGGCCCGCGAGTACGCGCTACTGTGGCAGTTGCCAGCAACAACTGAACTGGAAATTTGTTCGTTCTGCTTGAGTCGATCGTCATTCTGTGAATGAGTGCTGCGCACAGCGAATCTCCATCTCGTGATGCAAAGTACGATAACCTACTCTCCCACGACTCCTCGCTTGTGGCAACCGAAAACCACATGTCATTTTTTAGATGCGCAGGCAAAAACTTCTGTCCGTGTCGATATCGCGCAGCGCTCGCCTTGTGATAGAGGTGATATCCGCTCGAAAGAGCTCTTAGTATCGTTGATCGCCTCGCGCGTCGTTGAAAATTCGATTCTCCTTCTGGTGACACCAACCAGCCTGTGAGTGGAATACCTTGCTTGTCAACAACAACCTCACAATTTCGGTTCGGTCCCCGGTAGCCCATTCCCCATCGGAGAAACCACAAGTATTGAAATGCAACATCTCGCTCGGTTTTGGTGGCGGAGTCAACGTCAATTCGAAAGATGGGAATCTTTAGGTAGTCGATGGCACTTGGCTTGTAGCACACACGTATTACAGACAAGCGCGGACGCTTGTGTGACAATTGCGATGCCCAGTGTGAAAATGATTGTTCAACGGCTCTCATACGTACTCAGTCATTTGTTCGTTCCTCGCCCTTCAAATCAAGCATGTTGAGCATTATTAAAGAAGCAACTCACGAGATGGAAGTAATATTGACTCTACTGATATATGTTCTATTTGCAATTCGCTCCAGTCTAAAATGATTCATCGTCACTTCGACCTGCATGTAGCAAGTCTACAGAATCGTCGTCACTATCTGACTTGATCAGGATGCTGCCTCCAAACTGAGGTTCGCTGCGCGGCTGATTGAGTGCAGGCATTTCCTTTCTAAACATCCACATAATCTCTTTCATGACTTTGTCTTCGGTTTCATCGACGTCTTTCCGAGCGCTCACTTCATCGAGAGCAGTTGAGTTCAGCTTCGCATACAACGAAATCAAGCGTTTCTCGTTCAGTTGTTGTTGAATAAAAGCGAGGTGCGCTTGCATTTCTGTACTCGTGACGTCGTTGCGCACATGGCTTTCTTCGTCGAAAAGTTGTTTTTGCTGGTTCTGGTAATCAGCAGCTCTTGTTTCATGATCTATGATCTCACTCATGTCTGACGTAAGGTGAGTTGCATCTGCTTGGTGGGTGGAGTCAAATTGATTCTGGCGAGGTGCTATGGACGACAATTGACTCAGGTGGTCATTCTGTCGATCTGCGTTTGATCGGTCCAATGACGGTGATTCGAACGTGACGTCGTGTTGTGTGCTTCGCGGTGGACTATGCTCCTCACGGTGATCGGCAACTTGTACAACGGGGGGCGAAACTTCCACAATCGGAAGAGGGCTCTCCTTCTTGATGGTCAATATAGTTTCAAGTTGAGGGATGGGAGCGATAACTGGTACTCTTTCTTTCTGAGTCTTCGTCGCTATGACCATCGGAACCAATCGATTTTCGATCAAAGTGTCGGCTTGCATACGGCGAATATCATCAATGCGCCGCTGTTCACGCGCACGCGTTTCGTGGAGTTCTTCCAATCGTTGGGTTGCTAAATCCTCGTACTTCAAAATTTCAGCACGAAGACGCGAAGCTACGCTTCTCAATTCTCGAATCTGCAACTCAAGAAAGGCAATATGTTTATCGCGCTCATCTAATTGCTGAAAGGAAGCTCGAATTCTGCTATCAAGGTCTGCGGATCGCACATCCAATGCATGTTTGCACTCATCCAGTCTTTTTCTTTCAAGATCGATTTTGTGCTTTACAGTGCGCTCCATTTCTGTGAATTCGTCTGCCTTGTGACGAATAATTGAATCGTAGCGAAGCTTTTCCTCGTGTCGCATCTGTTGAAGTTCTGATGATCGAAATTGTTGATTTTTTTTCAAAAAATCATCCTTGAGCTCCGTTTCGAGTGAGGTGCGAAATGATGCCAGCTGAAATTCGTACTCAAGTCGAGTGGAGTCTCGCTGGCTTCGATATTTCAGTGAAAACTGAGTGTCGACCTCTGCCATTCGTTCTTCGAGCGTCGCTTGTTCGCCAGTCGATTGAACTCCTATGGACTCCTTCTGCGATGATGCACGCGCAAGGTGTTTGCGAACAATTTCACACAACAGTGAATCGCTTGGTTCCACATTAGGCAACGCACTCCTTACGCTTTCTAACTCGCTGGTATCCACTCGATTTGTTTCGCTCGCAAAAATACTGCTTGTGAAATCTCTCCCAGTGGCTTTGAGATGCTGCGCAACAAGTGCGTCGGCAACTGAGGAAGAACCGAGTCTCTCATGTGTATCGGTTTTCGATGCTTTCAACACTTCCGATAGCAGAACCGTGCGCAGTTGTGTCTTCAGATCACGAAGAGTTCCGTTTGACTTCAAGTGAGCCTGAAGCTTGCCTCGAAGCTCTGACATCGACAATCCTGCCATTGACTTCATCAAATAGAACAAAACGTTGATCAGCACCAAAATTAGCGTCACAATCATTTATTGATAATTCCAAATCTTAAGGTGTCCAACTGTATTTGTTACGAGTCGTCATGCGGCTTCGACTGGAGTGATCGGAGTTTTGTTAGGTCACCAAACTCTTCACCAAGAGTTTGGAGTAAGTCGCACCACGCGTTTGAGTAGGGAGCAGCGCATGTGTCGTGGTGGGTTTGACTGAAGTGTCGCACAAGGTCCTGCTTTCTATTAGCACTGTGTGCAACGGAAAACCAAGAACCTCGTTCCACCTCTCCCGAAAGCTGTCCCTCACCCCAACTGCTAAAACCCAAAAAGCAAATAAAGTTGTCTTTCTCGCAAATTCCCTTTTCGAGGCACTCAACCATCGAATCAAGCTCACCGTTCAAAAATACTTTTCCGTGTGGCCCTTCAGAAACGCATGAGGCGCCAGCAACATCGCCGCAGTTGTGAAGAATCAAGAGTGACATCATATCGCTTGACTCCGCGCCCACTGGGCCCCCAAGCATTACAGCGTGGTTTGACAAGAACTTTGTGAAAAGTGTGTGTTGATCAGGTACAATAGACCACAGAGGAGTCACTGCTCCTTCACTGTTGGTGAGAGGTTTGTTGATAATCACTCCTAGTGCACTGCTGCTGTCGTGTTTCAAAATAAGGACAATGCTGTGGCGAAAAATTCCAGGAAGAAGCGGGTGAGCAACAACAAAATGGTTCGATGTTTCATTTGTTCCATGGAGTGGAATTGTTTCCAATACAGAAAAGTCAGATGGATCCCAAATTGGATGTGTGGGGGTCGGCGAGCGATCCACTAACGAGGAAGCAGCTGATTGAGAGTGGTGCAAGACCTTCACCGCTGCAAATGCGAAGTTAAGGTTTTGTGTTGAGAATGGGCTGTTTCGAAACCTGTTTCGAATGAAGGACCTCAGCGTTTCTTTGCGATGAGATGGGTGGTACCATTCTTTCGAGTCGTTGAGAACTCGAATAAAAGCGTCAACAGATTTGCGGCTTTCATCCCACTCTTGAGAGCTGTCATACGACGTCCATTCGCGCTTAAGGTGGTCATAGTTGTGAATTGGAGATGAGCACAGCATTGCCCGATGAGCAACACTTGCATCGAACGCATGTGCATGCTTTATTAAAGCACGATACGACGACAAAATAACTTTTTTCATTTCTTGAATTTCTTGAATTGTCAAAAAGAAAAACGGTGGTGTTTGGGAAAGAAAATATTAGTCAAACAAGGGCACTGCGCCGGGATGAACTGTTGATTAATGTGCAATGTTTAATGTGAAGGTCGTTCTTGGCTCAGATGGCTCATATCTCGGACTTTAGAGATATCAGCGACGTCTTGGTTGGTAACGTTCTTTCTCGCCTCTTGGTGAGACTTCACAATGTCCCACAAAACAGTGATCAAGAGCTTCTTGACATCACCTGTCATGATGCGGCCCGCAGCGTAGTCTTTGCGGACTTGCTCGAGGACTGTATCGTCTTCGAAAAAAAATGAGAGCCACTGAAGTGGAACATCAACATCAGTGTTTCCACCAAGCAGCAAATGTTCTTCCTTTGTTGCACCTCCACCACTGAAAGCGTGCTTGTTGATCTTATCTTTGATTTGCTTCTCAGTGTCTGTCAAAAAAACAGCTGCTCCTACTGACGAACTCATCTTTCCCTTGCTCCCGCTGAGTCCAGGAAAAAACTTTGAGTGTATGAGAGCTGGCTTCAAGTAACCCAAGCGTGGGGCGATATCACGAGTCATACGGAAATACGGGTCTTGGTCAATTGCTTGAGGAATCAAGCAAAAGACATTCTTCTTGGAAGGAAAGATGTGAGGGAAACACACTGAAAACGAAGGAGCCGCTTGAATGGCAGGAAACATCCATTTTCCGAGGTTATCCTCTGGCTTGAAACCAAAGCATCCTCGAACTTGAGAAGCGGTCATAGCCTTCTCAATACGAGCGATAGTTCGGTACATTGTACCAACATACTCAAAGTCACGAAAGATGAAAGTTGACTCCTTGTTGAAGCCCATTGCAATAATGTCTTTGATGTTTTCGGTCGCCAGTTTTTCAACCTCTTCAATGGAAAGGTCCTTGAAGTAGAATTTTTCGTCATCCGTGATTTGAATCACAAGGGGGACGTTGAAAGTGTCCTGTAACCACTTTGTGAACATGAAAGGAACAAGGTGACCCATGTGCATAGATTCAGAACTGGGACCACGACCTGTGTACAAGTAGAAAGGCTGACCTCTTTCGTAGAGGTCAAGCAAGAAGTGTAAGTCGCGGTGAGAAAAGAAAATTCCACGACGAAGAAAACGATGTGCCTTCTTGCCTGTGAGAGACTCCATTCGTGCAATCAGTGACGCATCGATGGCATGGCATCCAAAGTCACGAATCAACTTATCGTAGTCTACGTCTCCTTCGACTTCCCATGGAGTCACAGTGGATTCAGCTAGGAATTAAATTCACGAAACCATAACAGCAATCACGAGGCCCACTATGATGACAACAATGATCAGCAAGACGACTTGGTTTCGTCGGGATTTGTCTTGTGCATCTCGAGCCATTCGAAGCTGATCTGCAGCATTGCGAGTTGCTGACTCACTTGCTGCAACTTGACTATCGATGATCTCCAGTTGTCCTCCTTGTTCACCAACTAGTTCGTTGATATGAACAAATATTTCGTGAATATCACGAACACTTTCAGCGATTTCTCGCACCTCCTTGTTTCGCTCAGAAACAATATCATCATGAAGATTTTGTTCAAATTCATGTCGTTGTGAAGTGCCTCTTGGGTCAAGAAACGAAGCTTTTTCAGTTAACTCTTCAGCGTCGGACTGCGAAGAATCTCTTCGGTCAGCAGCCTCGACCTCACAGCATTTTGCATAAAACTTGTCACTTGCGGTTTGATACGAATTTAAAACTGACTTAGCTTCGCCGGCTAGTTTCATCCCTCGGTTGAACTCAGGGTGCAAGCGCATGTACCGGTCAAAGAAGCGCAACGCGTCTTGGACACTTGGCACTTCATGAAGCGTGCAAGCCTCAATCAAACTTCGAACCTTTCGACGCTCCTTCACAATGTCTGCTGTCGAAACAACTTTCGAAGTTGACCTTCGAATGCCCGAAGAAGCTTTCTCAATAGCACCTAATGCCTCCACCAACAATGCACTCTGCCTCGCAACAGTAGGATCCTCCATCTTCAACAAAACAAACAAACAAACAAACAATCACACACTGCGATCACACACCCGTCATCTAGTGTCATTTTGGTGTCGCCGAAAGCGGTTTGGCAAACATTACCGTCATCATCACAG
>CYKH01000181.1:13412-27657 GCA_001460835.1 Bodo saltans | reverse complement strand
GATGGGCACAGGTGGAGGCCGAAGTCAAGCACGCCGCCGCCAACAGCAGCGTCCGCGTCACAAACCACCATGCTCCGAATCGCCATCACGCGGCCCAGCGCCGTTCCGGATGACGCACCGCCTGCAAGAGCAGACGCAACTTGCGAGTACCGCGTTGCGGCCTCCACCTGCGACGCAAGCTGGTGGGGGTATCCAGGGGCTGGGATTTGCAGCTCCACGACAAGGACCTCTTCTCCCCCGCACGCAAAAGCGATGCGCAAAGAAAGCGTCTGTCCTAAGGGGTATCCAGGGGCTGGGATTTGCAGCTCCACGACAAGGGCCTCTTCTCCTCCGCACGCAAAAGCGATGCGTAAAGAAAGCGTCTGCGCAACCAACGGTGCTGCGTCAACAGGAAGCCACATCCCATTCATGTTGCTCGGTGGCTGCACTGCGACCACTGACCTAGGCACAGAATAACTGGCTTGATGGGTGGAACCTGACCAGTTGAGTATAGCGTGTTGCTGACGCTACGGCTAGAAGATGCGGCTGCGAAGGACACCTCCTCGCTGTTTGGTGTGACCGACGTGAGAACTGTGAATGCAGCCGTTGTCGCGTTGAAATCACACGGCATGACCGATGGCGCTGAGAGAGCGGCAACAACAGTGGTGGTGGCGGCTGCACTGCTTCCTCAGATGTGGTGCACGTGAGGCCAAACCAGTTCGAGCAGTTCGTCATATTCCCCCACCCGCTGCGGTCGAGCCAACCGTCTCCGTTGGTGGCGTTGTGGAACTCCATCAGTGTGGGGAAGGCGTGTTCACATCCGCACATCGAGTATCCGTGCACCGCGACGATGAGCGACGTGAGTAATATTGCTAGATGACGGATGACACGCATTACCGACTTACCGATGTCCCCTACACACCTAAGAAAGAACGAACAGAGAGTGGAGAATAAAACCATGACCCCATGGTTGACGTAGCATTCAGTTAAGCAGAGCGGGGGGAATAAAACACAATTGAGCGTTCGAACGCGCCAACAAGGAATTTGAGGCTATCATTATTGTTTGTCAACATAATTTTTTTGTCTGGCAAACCCCCAACCTTCAGTTCATGGGATGCCTATGCCGGGCTCTCCCCCCCGAATACAAAGATTGGGGAGCGTTGATATCCGTGGGCTTAGCCAGCAATCAGCTCAATGACAAGCTTCTTGTAGAGTACGCTGCAAGCCACAATCGACGGGCGTTGTTGTGCACACCGTTGCGAGCAATCTCGCGGCAGTCGTCAAGTACATGCCATGCGAGTGCAATTGCTGTGCTCAAACTTCTGTAATGTCGCTCAGCAAATTTGTGCACGTGGCTCCGTTCATTCACAACATTGTTCCCCATGTTAATTGCTGACACTCACCACTGCCGCGGTCGGGGACATTTCTTGCCTCAAACTTGCACCTATGATTTGACATCATCTTCACTTTCTTCACTACTGGAGGCAATAACAACACTTCAATCATACAAGATGCCCAGATCTTGGAAAACATTTCTAAAGGAAAACAAGATTGTGTGTGCGATCCTAAGTGCAGTATTCTGTGCGCACCGATTCTTCAGAGTAAGAATTCTACGGACTAAGAAGGGAGCAACGGCCCAATGCAGGGATAAAAACTGTCGAAAGGCATTTTGACGAGCCTGCAACGGCGACGGCTCGTTTTTCGAAAACGTTCGACAGTTCTTTATCACAACTGCAAATCAATTGGCTCTGCACGCAGAAGCCAAAAGCTTCGTTCCTTTGCAATATTCTCTTCTGATTAGTTTCTTTTTTTGTTGTTGTATTGTTTTGCTGGACTTCTGAGTTGACATTTCAAGTTGACCCCGTGATGACTGAAGGAATGGTTCCTCACTGCAGTTTTCTTTTTGCACAGCTTTACATAACGCAAGCGCAACTCAATCCTCAATTTGCATTTTTAAGATTCTCATCTCGCGCACTCCGACATTCCTTAGTGAAGTAAGTAGAGCAATGGTGGTGCTGTGATTCAGGATGCGTGCTGCCACTAGCGACGCTCGGTACCATGCTGTGTCTGAAACAAGCTTGGATAGAACAGAAATCGCATCGTCATGTTTGTTGACTGCTGCCGCGACAAGCGATAGCACAATTTCAGTTGTTTGAAACTTTTTTTGCGTGTTGGCTTTGATAATCACGGCCGAGATGCCGTTCGGTGATAGCAACGGACAGTGGTGTGAGGCCGACATCAATAGCTGCCGTAATACTCTTGCAAAACGCTTTGATTTCATCTGTGCTAACGGACGCATGACCATTAGCTAAAGCATCACGGATCGTGTGAAGAAAACAAAGCCATTTTCTGGCACATGATAGTGGGAATCTTGCGATTTTAATTTTCTTCAAAAGAGCATCGTCATCAATGTCACGAACGATAAGTGAAACCAACGCTTCGTGGTGACCTCCATGCGCTGCTCCGTGCACAGGGGACCAACCGCCGTTTTCCGAAGCTGACACCTTAGCTCCAAGATTCAAAAGAGCAACAATCATGGCGTTATGTCCATTACACGCGGCTGTGTACAGTGGCGTTTGGCCGGATTGTGTCCCAGAGCGCACTGACATCTGCTTTTGCTGTTGACGACCACTCAATAAATCCAAACGTGCTTTCTTCACAAGCTCGTCAAGTACGTCGCGATTTCCAGAGTCAGCTGCAGAAAAATACTCAGATGCTCCTTCGATGCTTGCTGGCTGCACGTTTGGGCCAATTACGTCACTTCTTGAAACGGCATTTTGAAGTAACTCAACGCACTGTTCCGTCGAGCCATTTTCATTCGAGTCGTCACGCTCACAGTCCAGGTCAACGAGAAAGAATTCGCAAAAAGCATTGCGACGAAGGAAAGCCGCGTCAATCGATTCCTTGTTGTGGAACAAAAGATCCACAACAACGCTGCCGCTCACGCGTGCGGTTGATTTCACGGTGAAGTACGCAGGTGGAAGTATGCAAATTTTCTTCACTCGAGAGGGATCGGATGGAGATTCTGGATGACACCACTTATCAATATCGTAACCAACAAGGTTGTCGCACCGGAATACTATTCTTGAGAGCTCAGGGTTAATAAGCTGCTCGTAGCATTCACCAACGATAAAGTTTGGAAAATGGAACAGATTGACATGAGAGCCAGCGACGAAAAAAATTTCATAGTTTTCATATGCCATTCGCAGAGGCTCCGCGTCGATATCGAGAACAAGAAACCCGGATCCCTTGAACACGCGACCAAGTTGATGCACAGCCAAAAAGAAGCGCTTTATCACGGAGCCACTTCGCTGGAGATCAGCATCGGGGCACGCTAGCTGCGACAGTACCGCATTCAGCAAGCATCCGAGCGGCGACCCATCGGCGCACAAGGCGATAACTTTTGCTTCCTCAGAAGCGATGGTGTGTGCCTCTGTTTGCAAATCAGACAACAGCTGAGGCGAGAGATTTGAGGCAAACCACCCAAGGTCCGACCGATTTGATGGGACTCCAATGCTGACGAGGCGCAAGAGGGCGTCTGACAAAGTGGGGCAAATGTCGATGCTTCGAAGCCAGTCAGGGGGGTACGGACTGTGTGTGTTGAAAAGCTGCACTGTGTTCGACTTTAGGGACTTCAGTGTCCCGAAAAAGTATCGAAGTGTGCGAACAACTTTATTGATTTTCGTCCTTTTGGAAGGATCGTACGAAAGCATCTGATGTACCAGCTGGAAGAGCCCTGCACACCATACAGGCCAGCGGTGCTGCGAAACATCCACTGATTGGCCTTCGAGAGCAGCACTCTGAATTGCCTCGACATTCTTGCTTCCCCATGGTGGTTCACCAGTAATCTGTTTGCACATAAATCCCCCAAGAGTGTAGACATCCGTTTCTTTCGACACTATTTGGTGCGCAAACGTTTCTGGGGCGACGTAAATGCCATAGTCGTGCATGCTTGGGGTGTCAAACTCAGAGAACTTGACATTGTCACCAACACGTTCTATGCTGACAGGTCTAATACGAGGTTGATCGTATCTTTGTTGAGCGTGAGAACGTTTCAGGGCTGCAGCTGCTACCAGGCAGCAATGAATTATTTGGATAAGGCGCTCGATTGCGGACAGGTGCGGCAATGTTCGGTCCAAAGGCAAGCTTACCAGTGGTTCAGATGAGACAGACATTCTGATTAAGATCTTCTTTGGTCGCGCAAAGGAAATTCAAACAATGCGAAGTGACTTTTTGAGCTCCTCAATAGCAAAAAAAAAGAGGGCAAACAATAATAAACTCAACATCGTCGTCAGGTTCAAGTTTCTCCTTTTATTTTAATAAAAAAGCGCGCTTTCCTCGAAGTAACGTGTCTCTATCACAGGCCTACGGCAAACGCCAGTAGGGTACTGCAACTAGACGACGGATGGCTGTCAGAGGACAGTTTGTCACACGTACTTGTTCGTCCAAAAGACCCTGACGAAACGGGTGAGCTGTACCAGCAACTTCCGCTTCGCACAATTTCCTGACTGACGTCATTTCAAAAAAAAAAAAAAAAAAATGGCCTTTAACCGCGCTAAATCTGACCAATAGTACCAATAGTACCTTCCAATAGCGCATCAATGCCGTGAGCGTCCTTGATTCCGAACTGAAGTTGATGAATGGCGTATTCGTCAGTGGCTGGATCATTGTTGGTGACCGTTTCGGCGTAAAGAAAAGGGACCTTCTCAAGCCTCGACTCAAACGCGCATGTGAAGGAAGCGGCGGCGGGATCCCACACGTCAGCTCCAATCGTCAGCAGCGGAGCGCGACTTCCGGCTCCGTCTTTCGGATAGAAGCTGTTGAAAAGGTTGTGGAAGAGTATTATCAATGACCCTCGCCGGCACTCCTGAATTTGTGGTGTCTGAGTTGCTGCGCTCCATTCATGTGTGACATGGTTGAATAGTTGTTGTTGCAGTGCCTTAACAATAAACTCTGCAATCGCTTGCAGTTTGCTGCGAAATTCTGTTGAAGCCGCAAGGCAGGGCCAACAAAGCGGATCACAACAATCTGCAAATGATGCATGCGATTCAACTTTTTGCATTTCAGTGCCGTTTGCTCCCATCAAGTCGAAAATATCGGCCACAAGCAGCTCGACAACGACGTCCAAGTTGCCGCTAACCTGAAGCCAAATAGAGAGGCGTTGCACCATCGTTTGTCTCATCGGCGATGGCACCAGGATAAATGTTTCGCAGCAGCGCCTTGACGGCCATAAGATGGCCTTGACTTGACGCAACATGGAGTGGAGTCAAACCGTTGATGTTCTTCGCATTCACGGAAGCCCCAGCATCTAAGAGTGCACATATTGATCCGGCATTGCCATAGCTTGCCGCTGCGTGAAGTGCAGTGGTGCGTTGGCTGAAAAACTCTTGCGAAGTGGAAGGACCGAATGAGATCAGGACGTTGATGCAATCGACGTGGTCGAGGACAACTGCAGCAAGTAACGGCGCACTAAACCAAGCAGCGTTGTTTACCAAGGAAGCGAGTGACTGAACGACTTCGATGTGACCATGTATCACAGTCACAAGAAGAGAAAATATCACCTCGTGTGTCTCAAGACAACCACACTTGGCGGCTAGCGCTTCAACGGCTGCAACATGCCCACAGTAGGCAGCGATGCAAATAGGTGAAAGTGCGGTGAGATGACACTTGACATCGCGGAGCGCTTGACGGTGACCAACATCTCCCGAGCAGCAGGAACTCAAGAGATCTAGAAGATTGAGCAGCTCAGCGTCACGTGCGCGTGGAACATGCAAGTCGGCTCGAATCGTCATTTTGAGCAAACAGAGACAAGCCTCCGCATCGCTCTCAAAAAGTGCATGTATTGCTCCAACATGGCCACCATGTGCTGCTGCGTGCAGAGGTGACCAGCCGTTGTTTGCACAAGCGGACACATTTGCGCCGAGCATGCAAAGTGCACTGATCATGTCACTGTGACCATGACTCGCGGCCACATACAGTGGTGTTTGGCCGTTGAGTGCTGCAATGCGCACTTGCTTCCTGGTGTGAGCGCAAGCATCGATTGCATTCGGGGACACCATAAAGTCTGCCTCTGCAAGTGCGAAAAGAACATCCATACGTCCTGTGGCAGCGGCCAGCAAGTACGTAGTTGCACGTTCTTTCGTTTGCGCCTTTAATTCAGCGCCACGTTTCACCAAACACTTCACTGCATCAGCATTACCACCACTTACAGCGCAATGCAACGCGGTCATGCCACGATGCGTCACGGCATCGACAGAGCAGCCAAGCAATATCAGTTGTTCAATAACTTCCACATGCCCATGAAAAGCAGCAACATGCAACGGTGTTTGCCCAAGAAGGTCGCGAAGCATGACATCTGCGCCAAGCGCCGCTGCGAGAGAGATGACGCCTACGCTCCCGTGAAAAGCGGCGACGTGAAGAACGCTTGCGCCATCGTTTTGACATGCGTTTATGTCAACGTCACCTGCAAGATCTCGCACAATCCGGATCTCCTTGCACGTATTCCACTCGTCAACGAAAACCACCACGTCGTCCAAAGGAAAGTTCGCTGTGCTTGGTCGGGGCCCCGCCATTTTGTCGAGTGTATCGTCATCTGCACGGTTTGCGAGGACAACAACCTTCATATTTTGTATCCAACGCCCAGACTCCTGCCTCATGTTAGAGTCAGACACCAGATGAAACTCATCTGTCGTTGATAATACATCACCGAGTAATATCGTGAGGGGTGCCTCTTCAGCAAGTCGGCAGTCAAACCTAGAACACATTCCCAATGATTTGTTGTTGCCGCCCAGTCGTTTGTCTACGAGAAGCGATTTCCCTGCACCAGGTGGCGAGGTCAGAAGGAGCACTCGCGAAAACAACGAGTTTGCGTTTAGTAGAATGCGTTCTATGCGAGCGTCAAGGCTGATAAGGTTGTCGATAGCCTCGACGAGGGTGTTAATAGCTTCCACATGACCCACCGCGCGAGCGGCATCTGAGGTTGGGGAAAAGGTGCTTGGACTGGTACTGTGGTTGAGTAAAGCGGCACGAGATGAGGTACCAGTTTCACGAACGTCAGCTTTGCCGGCCACAAAGGCATCGAATGCGTCTGCTTGGCTATCGATCACAGCCGCCAATAGTGGAGTAACACCAGATGTTGTACAAGCGTCTGCGGCCCCAAATTCCCAAGATGCTTGAATGGCTGCCGCATGACCATACTGTGCTGCCTTGAAGAGCGGAGTAGTTTCGGCGTCGTTTGCAGCTGAACGGTTGGCGCCGAGTTGCAACAGCGTCGTAATGGAGGTACCGTTGTCGAAGTGAGCTTTCATATGCTCAGAGTCACCAGGGACAACAACATCCTCGTGACACCGACCGGCATGAAACGCCAAATGTACGAAATTACATTGCTGCACTTTGTACGGTGGTTGCGCCACAGTGAAATACGACGGTGGGAGTGACATCACCTTGTCGTGGAAGTCATGTGCAAAGTCACTGACATCGAAGGCGGTAATGTTGTCGTAACGGATGATAATCAGCGGCGCCAGGTGAACTCCAATGGAGGCGGTGGTGAAGCGCTCGATTTGAGACAAGTCCGCCGTAAAGCTGCTAATTTTGATGGTAGTACCTTGTGCACAATGCGCGTTGTAATTTTCAAACGCATCTTTCAGTGCCGGCGTAACCGCCGGTAAAAGCCAGCATCCTAGACCATGGAACAACCGCTTGATCGTGGGGGCCGCGTTGGCAAGGCTCACACTGTTCTTGTTGTTGTCCGATAATGCAGCGTTGATAATTTTGTACACAGACGACTGCGCGGTGTACAGCAAAATGGCACGTTTGTTCGATAAAGTAATATCAAACGTTTCCTTAAATGCAGCATTAGGAAACTGCCTACAGAGAGACGCAGGATAAAATTCCATCTCTCGGTCATCAGGAGGTGCACGATAGGCTGCCAGCACCGCTGCGACCACTTCCAACGGCGCGCTGATGACAATGGCTTCTTGCCAGCTGCGGGCAAAAGGATGAGAAGACACCTGCTTGGGCAATATCAGGCGCACGGCACCTACAGCACCTTCGATGACTTCTTTTGCTTCTTCGATTGTTAAATGCGTTGCTGCATCGCACTTCGATAGTTGGGCAACAAGCACTCGATTTTGATGGGAGTATGGCAACGGAAAAACATCAAAATATTGATCATAAAGGGCCACGAGTCCTGGTTGTTCTTGGGAAGTGATGAGCTCCAGCAAGGCACAACCAGACCTGAAAAGATGATCATCCGACTCTCTGCTGGCGGAGTGGTGAACAGGTCCTTCAGGAGAAACGTAGCGTAGAATGAAGTGCTCAACCCCCGGCGGTGTTGTGGTGTCATCGCCATCATAATTGCTCAACACTGTCGAAGGACCAAAAGCAAACACTGGGATATTGCCGCGCTCCAGGTCGAGGTGCAGCTCATCCACAAAGTGAAGGTAATTTAAACCTCTCATAAGTTGCAGACACCAGACCAGTACGCGACGCTTGGCGGCTGCATGGCTCGCTTGGGCACAGGCCCAGGCGGCAACACTGTTGCTGATGCAAGCAAAGGCGATCGTCAGTTCCGCGTTTTGCATGGCGTCGACGTCGTCGTCGTCATCATACCAGTATTCGCAATGTTCTTGCTTCAGATGCTCGAAAGGAGGTTGAGAACGTTTCGGTGAAATAAACGCCATTGTGCGATTGAGAGCGTCGTCGCTCATGTCTCTCGAAGTGTTCACACGACTTTCCTCGCAACAAAGGAAAAAAAGTACGAAGTAAAAAATGTGCCATAAATGTTCTTAGCAACACAGAATATTCCTCGTTTCTCGATTTTGTCAAATTTTCCCCTGTAAGATACTTGGCGGAAAAGAAGTGAGAGGTGCGCGACAAAGAAAATCCAACCACTCGCAGCGATCCTCTCGACACACTGCAGCGTCTTGTCACTATTGTCACCAGAAACCACGAATACTTGACGACCATGATGATGATGATAATCCCGACTGAATAAGCGTACTAGCTGAGGGAACAAATAGCTTGAGTGAAAGGAAAGATGCAACCCCTTGACAAGGTATGTCACACGACGAACATCTCGACGTTTCCATACTGAGGATACGCGCGCAAATCCAGCGACGTTGTTTCACCTGAGAACGTCAGCCCGAAGAGATGTCGCTGAGCCCGTTACTCGTCGCTGCGTAAAGTGGCGTCTTACCATCTGGCGTGGCAGTCCGATTGAGTCGATTAAATTCGAATATGCAGTGAACTCCGCTGCGGCGAGATCCCTCAGAACAGCAGACGCCGCTGCAATCACGAACCGATACGACGTACGACTCCTCAAACACGTCTGCGACAGAATTGGCGAAGCAGCATCCTCAAGTTGAGACAAGCACTCGAAGATCATTTGCACTTCGTCGTCAATCGCACAGGCTCTATGCTCCTTCGTTCGAACGGGGAATAAATTATTCGCCTAAATGGTCCTCGTTGGCCATCAGGGCAAGTCAAATTCAGGAAAATGCTTGGCCACCGTAATTATTGTTTCCACAGAAGCCGATTCTTCACGCGCCCTTTTCCCTCTCCCTGCTCTTTCTGATCGTTGCCGTTCCTCCGTCAACTCTATCGTCTTGAAAAAGCAGGCAAGAACTCGCCGGTAAAATCTTCGTAAGCACCCCATCTGTAAGTCCGGAGCAGCTTTCATGAACAGAGGGAGGAGGGAAGCGAGAGTTTGGTATTCATGGCCTTCATCCGGTACAATGTCAGTACGTAGTGTGCCACGAAAACAGCACGCTTCACGAAGGACGAGCCATATTGCAGAAGCAGTTGCTGGGACACTGCTGGAGATTGTTTGGCAGATTGTTCTTCTCAGCTCTGCAAGGACGCGCAGTGGCTCCCTTTCTGCGTCCCACGATTGAAAATCGAAAGTTGAAGTAGGTTGGATTGGGCGTCGGCCGCCAAAACATTTCGCAACAGTACGACGAACGTCCGCTTTGATGTCTGGCGTGAGTCCGTAACGTTTGACATCCTCGTCGTCGCCTCCGAACTTTTTTTCTGAATCTATGAGCTCCATGAGAATAGCGTCCAGGGTCTCTCAGGCGCTTGCTGTGATGTTTTTCCCCCTTTCCACTTCACGAAGTGTGGTTAGAAGAAAAAAACGAATAGCTACCTCCGTTGTCTCCATCAACCAGCGACAAAAAAAAAAATCGTCATTGTCTTGGTAATAATGGTTGTTTTGTCGGTTACGACGATTCAGTGCATCAAACTTGTTTTGATTGTTGAAATTGTTGTAAAAAGAACCTGCAAACGACGGCGTTTCAAAACATGCACGATCCGGTCACTCTTGGCGCTTCTTGCTCTTCCGGAGCTTTGTCTGCAACGAACCAATTGGTTCTTAAGGGTGTTTAGCGTTTGAATTGTAGAAAATAGTTACGATCCAAGGATGTATCAGTTGATCCGTAAGTTCCGCGGCGCGCTGAAGGTTCCCAGCGGGAGTCGGCGTCCGACACATGAGCAGTCAGATCATGTCGCTGTGTCCGTTCCTCGCGGCGTTTAGCGGTGTTGCACAACTATCTCGTGGAGTGCTAGCAAAGCACTCTCAACCGGAGGCATGAAATGTTTGCCACTACCCAACCTGCTGCGCGTTGTAATATGGGCTCGGTCACAATTGTGACATTGGTGACAACTTCATGAGTGGACGCACGAGGAGAGTTCCTGTGATGGCATTGTTCATGAGCCCGTAAGTCCGTTGGCGTTCAATGAAAGTCCAGTCACATCAGATCCATTGCACGTGACACCGAACCCGTCAGCGCATGCTGAGAGGTTCCCCCAGCCATTAACATTGAACCACGTGCCTGAGGACCCGCCAGTGGCAATGTAGAACTCGCTGAGAGTGATGTAACGTGACTCACAACCGCACATGACAGTCGTGGTGCCGAGGAGAATGCGAACAAGAAGACGTAACGCAAAACGACTGACGCTGCGTGTCCCGAACGACGTCACACGAGGTATCGTCATCATCACAACTAATACGACCCTTGCACTTAAAGGGGAGAAAAAAAGATTGCTGAAGTGAATTCACAGTTATCCGTCGAACGCAGCCGGAAAGGGCGGCTCTTTTCGGAACGGGAACAAAAAAGTGGTAGCGCTGAATGTAACAGAAATTCAAAGACGGTTTGAAAAAGGGAGAAATAATAGCATTATCAAGAGCGTTCCTCAATTATTCTTCTTTTTTCTCATTTCACGCACGCGAGATGTGTGTTCCCATTTTTATCTCCTTTTCTCAATCGACATCACGACTGTCTACGTGTTGATGTTGTTGGTGTTGTTCCCTCCGTGCATTTCCATTCACATCCCAAAATTTCTTATTCCCAAAGTGATCTTCAAATGTTTCATCGTCCATCGCTATCATCATTGTTGGTAACGACGCTGTAGGTGATGCTCCCCTACATTCATCCTCCTCGATCGTAGCGAGTGATAGGATAGACGATTCAAGGGGCGTTGTTGGCGAAGGCAGCAGAACACCTGGCAGCCCCTCACCAGTTCCACAAGGCGGCGACAGTAATGATGATGCTGAGTGGTGAATACGGTCTTGTCGCAGTCGGCGCGAGATCGCATCAAGCAAATCCTTCACATCAAACAGCATCTTGACTGCTGTGACGCCTACCACAGCAAGGTTACACCCAGCAGACGCGTTCACCAACCACAATAAACCCTCTACAGAGTTTGTGCGCGAGTCTTCTTCATCTGCAGGAAAAGAGGACACAATAAATGCAAGTTGCGCACCAACACTCAAGCATGTCAGCACCAACGTCACGGCGCCATGGACGACTGCAAACAACGTCCTGTAGGGCCTGAGGGTCACCATCAGCAGAAGCTGCGCCACCAGAAGCACTAACACCACAGCGGTGGTGGATTGGCACACATCGGAGGAGGATGCACCGCCCAAGCCGCTCACAACAGCCAGCATGGCAATCACAACCAGCATCCCAGCGTCAAGGGCCGCAAACCACAACACACGGTACTCAAGCAGCACAACCCACACCGATTTCATCATGTTGCTGTCCCCAGTCGTCGTCGTTGAGCTTTCGGTGGGATTGCCTTGACGGTGCCACTTCCAAGACCGACATAAGACAGGTCCAAGAGCGCCATGCAAACATAATGCAGCACGTGAAGTAGCAGCAGTAAGGATAGACGAAGTTGTTGCACTGTTGTTGCTGCGTTCGCGTGAAGGTATGCGTAGGACAGCGCCACCACGTTTTTGACATGTCCACTTCTGTTGTGATGTTCGCATCCCACGTATCGTCCATAGCGCAAGCAACGCTGACGGGCAACCTACCACTACAACAAGGCCAAGCACAATCAGCACAGTGTCAAGGCCAACGCACGTGCTACTGTTGACTCTAGCAATCAGCAGTGCAACAGCAGCTGCGGTCGAAGGCAAAACAGCGACGCACGCTGGGTACGCTGACGACGGCATCGAGAACACAAGCAGCGCAGACCGCAGCGACACACCACGCGCATGTGCCCACACGCACGAGAGCAGCAGCAGCAGGAACACAAACACGCACGCAAGCACAACCACGTTGCTCACAACCGCGCTCCGCGCAATGTCCGTCTCAGCTGATGATGGGCACAGGTGCAGGTCGAAGTCAAGCACGCCGCCACCAACAGCAGCGTTTGCGTCACAAACCACCATGCTCCGAATCGCCATCACGCGGCCCAGAGCTGAGCCAGATGAAGCACCGCCAGCAAGAGCAGATGCAACCTGCGAGTACCTCGTTGCGGCCTCCACCTGCGACGCAAGCTGCTGGGGGTATCCAGGGGCAGGAATGAGCAAGTTCACATCCAGAACTTCTTCGTCTCCACACGAAAAAGCGATGCGAAGCTTGACTACTCTGCTAACGAGTGGCGGCGTCGTGATGGGAAGCCACCCTCCTCCTCCTTGGCGTTCATCAAGAGTTGGGGAAAGGAGACGTAAGACTTGCCACGATGATGAAGAATTGTAAGTCGACGATAACGATGATGATGAGGGTGTTGCTGCTGCCGATGCCGCAAGGACAGTCCAGTTGAGAGGAGCGCTTGCAGGCTTATCCCCACTACTATCATCGCTCCACGAAGACACCACAGAACTGACGTCCCATGTTCGTAGGGGCAACGCATGCCACACGGACACATTCACCAACAACACCGGTGCACTCTTGAACACTGAGCGTGAAATGGGTAACGTCAGAATGTCAACAGTGAGGCGGTACTCCTCACTACTGCTACCAATGATGCTGGTAGGTGCAGAGGGGGCGGGGGTCGTGGTTGTAGAGTTTGTTCGTGTGCGGCGGGGGTAAAAGTGGGCGCCATTGTCCTGTGTGACTCTGACAATTGCGACAACGACGGCAGCCGGCGAGGAGAGTGTGTTAAAGTCAGTGGGGGGCACTGAGATAAAAGTGTCGTTCACCAACACGCTTCCTGCAGCCCTATCATCAGCGTCGAAAGAAATGATTGGTAGACACAGCTGCGGTGCACTGGCAGTGATGGAAAACGATTCTTCCGGCACGCATGCCGGTGGCCACGCATTGAGCAAACCAGCGGGGCACACAACTTGATTCGGCGACAACGACGTTGCAACGCGTGTGTTGCAGATCTCCACAACGGCGGCGTTCATCGCGAGGTCGTCAGGCACCCAACCCTTTAAACAATTGTTGCCGAGTGAAACAGCGGTAGGGCCTGTCCATGTCCTGCCCCACTCCACAGGGATAATGCCTGAAATCAGATTATGTGTTGCGTCAAACTCAATCAACTCTGCACCCCACGCGCTGAAGTCCGGCGACAGTGTTCCGCGAAGTGCATTCCATGAAACACGAACACTCTTTGGCGCCATCCAACCGGCAAAGCTGCTTGGCAATGCGCCGTTGAGATCATTGTGAGAGACATCAAACATACCTAACCGTGTCCACATCCCAAGGGTGAATGGCAGCGTGCCGTTCAGTGCATTGCGTTGCACAGTAAAGAAATTGGTGCTCGTCCAATTACCGTACTCGGGTGGAATGGATCCTGTGAGGTTGCAGTCGGAGACATCAAAGTTGTTCATCGCAACAGACCAATTTGCATATTCACTCGGGAGTGTGCCGTTGATACGATTTTGACTCACTTGAAATGAATTGATTTGCGGCCACGCAGCGTACGACGCAGGTAGCGATCCGCTCAATTGGTTCATCGACAATGCACTATACTCTGGTGGGAGTGTACCACTAATACTATTGTTGCTGACATCCATCATCAGGACGTTGACCCAGCT
>CYKH01000181.1:0-12228 GCA_001460835.1 Bodo saltans | reverse complement strand
TTCGTGCATACAGCAAAGGAGCTGATGGACGAGTCCCACAAGCCGTACTCCGGCGGCAACGAACCAGTAAAAAGGTTGTCACTGAGAACAAAAGAAGTGACTAACCTCCATCCCTGACCAAAACTAGACGGCAAGTCGCCGGAAAGTCGATTGTGACTGACATCAAAATAGTGCATTCGGCCCCACTTCCAAAACTCAGCCGACAGTGTTCCGTTCAGAATGTTGATCCCCACATCGAATGTGGACAGGAACGTCCACGACTCGTACTCTGCTGGTATCGAGCCAACGAGACGATTTGACCGTAGGTTCGTCCAGTTGGAGAAGGCACTTGGGAGCGTCCCCACAATTGAATTTTGATACAAGTAAAAGAGAGATAAGTTCGTCCACTGAGCGTACTCCTCCGGCAGTGTGCCAGAGATCATGTTGAGTGACAGCCTCAATGATTGTAATCCAGTCCAATTGCTAAACGCCGACGGAAGTACACCACGAATCAGGTTGTTCACCATGGACACGTGCTTGAGTCCGGAAAGTGTGCGAAGGGACGGAGGCAGCGTGCCTATGAGGTTATTGTTGTCGAGCTGAAGCGCTGTGACGTCACTGCCGTTGCACGTGACCCCAGCCCAGTTTTCGCAGGCCACGTTGACGCCCCAACCAGTGCGAACATTCCACTTGCCACCTTGCGTCGCGACAAAGAGATCATTCAGCGCTGCATAATGTCTCTCACATCCGCACATGGACCCGGCGTGGTATGCGTGAGGGAGGATGGCAAACATCGTCAGCAAGGAAACCAGCAGCGACATCGATGCTGTCATGTTTGATCTCTACACTTCGCAACAGAGACGGGGGGTAACAAATTGACTGTGATCAAAACATCTTAGGGGAACACGCACATTTCGAGAAACACGGAAAACAAAAACAGAGATGACAATTGTTGGGCGCGGCACCCACACTCTCTTTTTTCCTTCGTTTGTTTGTTTTGGTTTTGGTTTCTTGTTGCTAGTTTTCGCCAGTCTCGCGTGAATCCTTCCTATTCGTCACTTTTTTGTTCTTCACACCATTCTTGTTCAAGACCTAGGCGGACGACGATGTTGGCACGGCGAACTGCGGGTACGACGCTTTCCAGAATCCTCGGTCAATTTGGCTCAGATCCCAATTCTTGCTACACTCCTTTGCCCACCAGGTTCGTCGCATCATCGTGGTCTCCTTGTTATTCGCGATACTAGGGTACTGCACCTGGCCTACAGCATTGCCGGCCACAAAGCCAAACAGCGAGAATATCGGAAGTGTGCCAGCGACAACATACCACGTATTGTGTCGGATGAGTTTCACGTAGCCGAACCCTGCAAGGGTGGTCACGGCGGTGACGGTAGCAGCGACACGCAGCTGCTCGCGACGAATCGCGCGTTGTTTGCCCCATACGCCACCCTCACGCTCAAAACGAGCAAGATCGTCGGCAGTCATTGGGGGCAGGTCGGCCACGAGCGTTCGGCTCATTTTTTACGTGTGTGTGTGTTTTCGTCGTGTTCTGATCTTTTCATTCAAATAAAGTAAGAACGGTTAAGTGAAAATCGAGTTTCTTTTTTATAAAAAACGTTGCAACAGACTCGTTATTAAGATGAATAAGATGAAAGAGTTCCCCCCAATCTCCACCTGCAAAGCAATTGGAAATGCCGCCGCACTCGAAAATTTCCCAGAGTGCGTCCTCCCACACAATTGCTCTGGCTCTTGTTTGTTCGCCACAGCTGCTCATCACCTTCTTGGCGAGGACTGGCGCTTCTCTCACTCCTTATTCTTCGAAGTTTCTTTTTTCCGACTTCTTCCTCCTCCACTTCATCAGTTCATTTGTCTCCGCTTTGTTTAAACGCCTCCACCATCAAAAATTTTACAAGCGCTGCTGGGCCGAGTTGTTGTTGCCGGCCCTCTTATCGGTTGTCTTCTTGTCGGTGCGATCTTCATTGCGGGTGCGCTTGCGGTTGTCTCGGCTGTCAGAGCGGTCGCGACGGCGTGGTTCACGGCTATCGCTTCGGTCACGTCGGCGGTAGTCACGGCTATCACTGCGATCGCGTCGGCGGTAATCGCGGCTGTCGCTACGATCACGACGACGGTAGTCACGGCTATCGCTTCGGTCGCGGCGGCGACGATCGCGGCTATCGCTGCGGTTCCTGTCGCGGCCACGGCGACGGTCATCGACGCGGTCGTCATTTCCGCGGCGGTTGTCGACACGGCGGTCGTTGTTGTTGTTGTTGCTGCGATCACGGAAGCCACCAGCGCTGGACTGCCTGCAGTCCTTCGCAATGTGACCCGCCTTTCCGCACTGACGGCACACACGTGACTCTTCTCGACACTTGATAGCCAAGTGACCAGGCTTGTTGCACTTGAAGCAAACACGCTCCTGCTTTGCCTCGATCACAAGCGCAGCACCTCCGAGCTCTTGGCCATTGAATGCAATTGCGGCATCGGCTTCTTCTTTCGTCGCGAAACCAACAAAGGCGTACTTGAGAGCAGCGTTCTGGCGTGTTTCACGGACGAGGATGTCGGCGATGGCACCAGCACGCGAGAAAAAGGTCTTGATGTCGTCCTCGCTGATTGTTGCTGGGAAGTCCTTCACGTAGACTTTGTGCAGAGATGCATTGTTGTTGTTGTTGCGGTCGTTGCGTTCGCGATTGCGCTTGCGTCCGTTGTTGTTCGCATCACCACCAGCAGCAGCAGCCTCAACGGCAACAGCGATGGCAGCAGCCTCCTGTTGCTCGACTGCAGCGGGAGCAGCGGCCTCCTCCTGGTGTTGCTGTTGTTGTTCAACGGCAACAGGTTGTTGCTCGCTTGATGCAGTATTGATCTCGACGTCCGACATCAAGGGTTTCTTTTGTTTCTCTAAGGGCTGTGCAAAAAAAAAAACAAAAAAAAACGAGAAAAACTATTTCGCTCGAACGGCGTGCCCCGTACAGTTCGATTTCTCGCGCTACTACTTCAGGTTTTATGGTTGTGTTGTCTGCTGCGTGTTTTTTGATGTGTTGTTGTTTTTGATGTTGCTGTTGTTCGTGTTTCTTTGGGCGTGAGGCGCCCTATTACGTAAGTGAGAATTGTAGAAGCACACGCGACTTGGAGGGGGGAGAGGAGCAAAAATTCGGTTTGATTTCCAACAACCAATGCAAGAAAAGAAACCAGACAGAAAACAACAACAGCTGTGTGTAAATGATAGCACGCTGCAGCCAAGCGAAAATAAGCCAAGCGAAAATAAATTGTGTGCTCGAAATGTGCCTTGGTCTAACGAAAGGAGTTGTTCAAAACACATTGCACTCACAATATCCTTTTTTTTTAGACAGACGCGGCGCAAAGAGGCTGCTTTTCTGCGGTACCGCTAAACCCCATAGGGCATTGTTGAGCATCTGTTGACGCAGACGACACAACCGGAACACCAGTCACAACATACACCGTCGTGCCGCCGCCACGCGCAAGAATATCGCGGGCCACCTTGCGGAAGTATCGAACGCGCAGCCCGCACATCAGCGACCACTTCGCCGCCATCAAAAAAGATGTGAAGACGCAGTAATAGGAGTCTGCTGTGTAGGATTGGTGATCGTGGATCGCGTAAGCAAGGGCGTAGAAACTTGCAGCCAGATACCCCACACCTAGCACAGTGAACAGGATCATACCCTGTGCTGTGCGAGCAAGGAACGTGCATTGTTGGACTTTCTCTGGCGAGTGACGCACCAACACAATGTACAGGAGCACCATAATGGTCGTAATCGCGAAGCCCATTGCCGCACCCATGTTCTTGAACTCCACAGCCATCATGACTGCGCCCATGCCATACGCAATCGCGAAAATGATAAACAAGGCCATGCGGATCCGACTGGGAGGGGCCAACGACAACGGAATCATGACGTCGTCGCTGTTGTTGTTGCCTCCTACTGATGACGCGGGCATGTTCGTGTAAGAAGTGGTTTGCATTTCTTGTGCTTCTTGGACGTTACTCCGCTGATACATTCTCTACTAATAATACTGGGGTTACTTTGTTGTGGGGGGCTTTCTTATCGAGGAATTTCTTGATTTTTTTTTTCGGTTGCACGAAATAAGATGAACGTGAAGCAACACGGCATTAGAACGCACAGAAATTCCGATGAAATGCATTTCTAATATTTTAAAAAGGTTAAGGAAAACCGTACCCCTCATTTGCAGGAAAATGGAAGTGTGTGGCGCAAAAAAAGAAAACACACGTTCGGCACAACACAGATTGCGAAAAAAAAAATTGGCAAGTGCATGAAATGGGGGGGGGGAAACGACGTGTGTATGTCTTTTTTTTTTTTTTGTCTCAACCGGCAACCACCCGTGATTTCTTGGCACGAGCAGTCCGTGTTGACGTTTCGGAGTAATTTTAAAGCCATTCGCTTTTCTTTTTTTGGGAATACCGTTCTCTCTCTTCTTCTTTTTTTGTGCTCCATGGCCAGCACAATTTGACAGAGAAAGAGAGAGAGAGACCGTTTGCTTGGTATGGTGTTCTTTTCGATTATGTTCTCTTTCTCATTTTTGTTCCTTTTTTTTGTTTTTTTTTCTGGGCCGTGAGAGGGGGGACGATCGTAATCGTTTCCTCCCAAAATTTCTCTTAGAACCTTTTTAGAGGTGATTGCTGTATTCTTGGAGAAACGGGAGCACTGAACGAAACCAAATCTGCAAAGGTGCCCCTTAAATTGGGGCACGCAAAAAAAAAAGTGGAAAGGGTAAAATGTCAAAAAAAATCCTCGCTCTGCGTGATTTATTGGCACGAGCAGTCCGCGCTGACGTTTCGGAGTAATTTTAAAGCCATTCGCTTTTCTTTTTTTGGGAATACCGTTCTCTCTCTTCTTCTTTTTTTGTGCTCCATGGCCAGCACAATTTGACAGAGAAAGAGAGAGAGAGACCGTTTGCTTGGTATGGTGTTCTTTTCGATTATGTTCTCTTTCTCATTTTTGTTCCTTTTTTTTGTTTTTTTTTCTGGGCCGTGAGAGGGGGGACGATCGTAATCGTTTCCTCCCAAAATTTCTCTTAGAACCTTTTTAGAGGTGATTGCTGTATTCTTGGAGAAACGGGAGCACTGAACGAAACCAAATCTGCAAAGGTGCCCCTTAAATTGGGGCACGCAAAAAAAAAAGTGGAAAGGGTAAAATGTCAAAAAAAATCCTCGCTCTGCGCGCAAGATTGAAACGTTGTCGAACTGTCATCTGTGTCTGCTGTGCTGGACAAAGAAAACGAGAAAGAAGAAAAAGCGAGCACGGCCCTGCAAATATCGAAGAACTCAATTGGAACCTCAAGACAACTTAAGCACCACTTCAGTTCTGATACTTTTACTCGGAGGGTAGTAAAAGGGAAAAAGATACCGCAAATCAATTCGTCTGCCGGAGAACAACAATAGCTTTTCATAACACAGGGAGAGGGTTGGTTAGACGCTTGGAGAGAACAAAAAAAGAAAAAGTGAAACGAAACGAAAAAAATCAGCGTCGATCAGCACAACGCAGAGAAAAAAAGGAAAGGGGCTCGAACTCACTAACGAAAACCTAAAGTGGAAGGGGGGTCCAACAAAACAAAGGAAAAAATTGCTGGTTGGATGCAGAGAGCCTAACCTTGCTGAAGAAAAAAAAGAAGGGAACCAAAAAGTTACAAAAGGCAACGCGCAAACGAAACAGGAGTGGGGGTTCGCCCTCTGTGGGCTTCTATTTTCAAGAAGGCAGAAAGAAGGTGCACATCAACAAAAAAAAATGTGGAAACTAAGTGCCTCTACCTGCACCCAGGTTAAGAAACCTGCAAGCACCCAACAAACGTCGCAAAACGGTCTCTAAATCTCGCCTGAAAATGCTTAAAAGCCAAAGGCCCGTTTCCGTGAAACCTTCGCATAAAAAAACACAACGGCAAAATACAAAGGGGGGACGAAAAAAAAACATGTGTGCTGCGGTGTCGCATCTCTTACAAACATTGGGAAATAAGGTCATCGTCACCGACCGCTCAATCACTTTTCAAAAGAAAACCCACGTCTCGTTGCAAATTGTAGCACGGCCTTTACAATCCCCTCCTTGCAGGGATCCAACTTGACAATAAAAACGGGCCGTTTATTTTTGTTTCTTTGTGCTGAGTGCATGTTAGCAACTTTTGTTTTATTTCTTTGCTTCTGGATGTTTTTCACAGGCAGGAAAAAGTAAATACCGCAGCGTGCCACGGCGTTGACGACGAGGACGACCACACCACCACGAACCGCGTCCTGAACCACGTGCTGCTGATGTGGTCGTTGTTGTTGTTGTTGTTGTATGGGAGGAGTTGCAAGCAGCAATGTGCCAGCAGGTTGTTGATGGTGTTGGTGCATCGACGAAAAGGCAGCAGTCGGGAACGATAATGGGTGAGGTGCAGCAACAGCGTACTGAGGCTGGTGGTGGTGGTGGTATTGGGGTTGCAAGATTCCTCCTGCTTGATGTGTTGCAAACTGCTGCTGAGGCAAGTGATGAAACATGATCGGAGTTTGTGCTGCTGGCACAAAAAGTTGCTGCGGCTGTTCTTGAGGATGGTATATTGATTGATGGTGATGATGGCTGTGCTGATGCACAACTTGCAGGAGTGTTGCATGCGGCGGTGGTGGTGGTGGTTGCGACACCGTCATCACTGAGTACTGCTGCTGCTGGTCGTGATAATATCCTGGAACGAATGTCGAAGTTGTGTACTGCTGCTGCTGCTGCTGCTGCTGCTGCTCCTGCTGGTCGCCTGCGAACGGCACTGAAGAATATTGTACGCGCGCACCATCGGTTGCAAGCTGGTGATGGTGTTGCTGTGAAAGTGCCACAACACTTGATGTTGCCTGAGGTAACGGGAATGTTTCCCCTCCACAAGTAAAATGCAGTGGAGGTGGATGCTGATGATGATAATATTGATGTTGCGGCTGCTGCTGGCAGCCTTGGGAATCGGGTGATGATCCTTCAACAGTGAATGCTTTTGTCGACGACGCTGGTGGTGGTGGAGCAGCGTAGTGGGGTGGTGGCGGTGGCGGTGGTAACCCTGATGCTGTTGTGGACATCGAATAGGGAATAGTTGACGTCTGATGGTAAGGTGGTTGCTGCTGCATCATCATGTAGTTTGTGACAGAGTGGTGGTGGTGGTGATGATATCCGCTGCTGCTGCTGGGATGATGTTGGACAACATGCGCGGTCGCCATCATCCCGTCGCCCACGAAAGTTGTCGGAGACGACGCTGCTTCTTTCAACATCATCTGTTGAGGGGGCATTCCAGTGGCTACTCCGGTATTGTTGTGATGATGGTTGTGATGCAGGTGAATATTGCCGCTGTTGTTATTATTGCTATGGCTCATCATCAGCGAGTACGACGAGGCATCATTGTTGTTGTAGGATTGAGAACCACCACTGCTCCCGCTAACGTTGGAGGAACTGAGGACCCCGCCTTCTCCCTTCACTCGAATAGTCGCAGGCCGCACGGTGATCACACGATCCCCATAAGTGCTCCCATGCATCGCCTCTACTGCCTTTTCTGAGTCTTCTTGCAACGAAAACTTGAGGAAGGCAAATCCGCGGCATCGCCCAGTGCGCTGGTTGTACACTAACTTAACTCTAGTGCCGGTCATGTTTAACATCGGCGCGCTGCTGTTGTCCTTGTTCGTCAGAAACGAAAATTCATCGTCCTCGTCTTCGTCATATGTGCTGCGGCTTACGTTTTGAAGTTTTTGACCTTGCTGAGGCACTTCTGTGCCGGCATTCCCACTTCTGTTGTTGTTGTCGTTGCTGCCTTTGACAAACAGGCCAGTCATGTTGTCCATCATTGCCGCGGCAGTTGTGCAGCTCACATTCAAGCTGCTAGATTCAAGTGCCTCTGATGCGGATGCCTGGCTGTATTCATTGTTGTTGTGGTGGTGAAATGTGACTAAAAGATTCGTGTTGCTCACTGAGTTGGAAATCGGTGTTCCAGGCGCAGCCGAAAATGACGCCGGTGGTGGTGGTGGGGACTCTGCAGATGGTGCTGCAAGTGAGTTTGGCTTCCATACAGATGTATGAATCGCGGCCGCAAGGAGTGCCGCTTCAGTGGTGGAGGGGGTCACTGCGGCGTTGTTGCTGGCACCACCAGCAGAAGCAGCTGCGCCACAACTACTGGAGGCAATGGTGGTTGTGGTGGTGGCGTTAATTTGAAGATCCAGGCCGCTAAACGCGGCGAATGCGTTGGTGTTAGACGGTGAAGCTGGAATCATAATAATAATATTGGTTCCCCGTCACAATTGTTTGGTTGCTCCTTTTTTTTTTTTGTCGTCGGGAGGTAGCTTATTTTTCCTTTCGGAAGGTAATTGGGGTTTTTGTGCGTGTGTGTGCGGGGGATTGTTTCAACGGTTCAACAAGCAGTCTTTTTCTTGTGGGAGAAATATTTTTTTGTATCCCCCGCTGCTGCTGTTGATGATTGCTGATCCTCTTTTTTAAAAGAATAAATTACGATTTGCTCGTTCAAAAACTGTTGCTAGTTCGTTGTGTGCAGTGACTCTGATGGGCAGGAATTCTCCTCAAGATTTCTTTGATGTTTATTGTCTGGAGAAAAAGCACTGCAAAACAAAATCCTTGTACAGGATGAGTGGTTGTTGTGCTGTTGGTGGTTGGTTGCAAAATTCTATGAGAACTGAAATGGAGTTCCCGTTCAAGAAAAAAAAGCGCGTTTCTGCCTTGTTAGGAGTTTATTTCTCTTTTGTTCTTTTTTTTCAAAAATTGATTCAACGATGCAAATTGCAAGCGCGTACAAACAACAATTTGATCCCGTCCGACAACAAAAAAAAAAAAACTGTGAGCAGAAAAATGCAACGATCGCGCGAGGGAAAAGACCTTTCTCCCAATCCGCAAAGAAAAAAAAACTCTGAGAGCTGAATTGGAGAAGTTGTAATTGAGGGATGTCCCATGTTTTATGGGCAACCAATTGAGGAGGAAGTCCCCTCGTGCAATCTGCACAATGCGATTCCTCTCCTTGTCGGTTGGGTACGTCAATAAAATAATGCGGCCCACCAAGTGCATCTCCTCGGTGAGTTCCGTGAGCACCTCCCCCGCTGCCGACGGCAACTCACCAGAACCTCCAGAATGCTCGTCAGTCGCTTTGGCGCTACGAGCAGCGACACCACCACCACCGAAGTTGTTCGCCAAACGATCCACTGTGTTTAGTTGGAGCCGGCAGACGACGTCAGTGCCGCCTACGACACACGTCACCCAGCCATCAAACCAATCTGCTGAGGGCATCGTGAGGACTGGAGGAGGGGCACCCCTTGGCATAGCGGTCCATGAGATGATTCGCCACCATATCAGGGACGAGGAATATGTGGTGGAGGAGGAAGTCGCCTCTTGCAATCTGCACAATGCGATTTCTCTCCTTATCGGTTGGGTACGTCAATAAAATAATGCGGCCCACCAAGTGCATCTCCTCGGTGAGTTCCGTGAGCACCTCCCCCGCTGCCGACGGCAACTCACCAGAACCTCCAGAATGCTCGTCAGTCGCTTTGGCGCTACGAGCAGCGACACCACCACCACCGAAGTTGTTCGCCAAACGATCCACTGTGTTTAGTTGGAGCCGGCAGACGACATCCGTGCCGCCTACGACACACGTCACCCAACCATCAAACCAATCCGCTGAGGGCATCGTGAGGACTGGAGGAGGGGCAAACGCCACGACTCGCATCCGCTTTTTCCTCGTTTGAGGTGGTGGTGGAAGGATTGACGGTCCGCTGTCGTCATCTGGTGGTCCTTGTGCTGCTGTGTGAGTCAGCTCTCCATCATCGCCATCATTCCGGTCATCACTAGATGTACTACTACTGCTGCGCCAGTGGAGCCACGGGTACCTCTCTGTTACAGCACGCACAGCGAATAATTGCGACAGTCCTCCACCCAGGCTATGCCCAGTGACAAGGAACTCGTATGTTGGGTATTCTTCCATCAGGAGCTGGTGGAGCAACTTTATGAGTTCTGAAGGATGACGCGGCTGCTGCGATGGCGGTGGTTGTGGTTCTGAACTCGGCGTCGAAGGTGGCGCTTGCTGATGTGCTGATGCTGCTGCCGTTCCTGATTCTGATTCGACTGCTGGTTGACCGCTAGGGTTACTGACTGGAGAAGCACAGTCTTTGGCTGATTTCTCAGCGGTAACTGTAGTCGTTGTCGCAGCAGTAACGGGCTCCTCGAATATCAAATCAATCATGTGAGCCATGCCAAAGTGTGCACCCGCAATGCCCTCCTCTCCACTAGAACCGCCAAAATCTCTCGTGAGGCCACACGCGTCGGATAAAAAGTCTGCAGTGGACAAGGACCCTCGAAACGCAAGAACAACAGTTGATGTGGCGTGGTCAAGAATCACGCAAAAACTTGGCTCCAACGTTTTATAGCTCCAAAAGGAATGCACAAGCGATGATCGTGGCAGAGCGAGAATTTCTGTGACTGCGGTGTTGTTAACTTCGTCTTTAGGCATCAGACGGTCTGGATGGAATAGACGCATTGCGACACTTGCGGCACACGACGCCATGCTGTTTTTTTGGTACGCCAATCCGTACACGGCGGTGGCGAACCGGAGTGCGTCTTGTAACTGTGAAATCTCTTTCGTAGACACTCCTGTTGATGATGGTGCTCCTGTTGTAGTAGCATCATGGCCATGGGTTATGTTTTGGAATGTCTTTCGTAGACACTCCTGTTGATGATGGTGCTCCTGTTGTAGTAGCATCATGGCCATGGGTTATGTTTTGGGCTAAGTTCGCGGCGAGCGTGTGTGTGGTGGCGGCAGAAGTTGTCGGCCGAATTTCTCCAAGCGCAAGCGCTAGCATTGGGCCGTGCATGTCGTTGTGTGGCGAGGGGGTTGCACTTTCATTCGCCAACGATGGTGCTGACGGTGCAGTTGACACCGATGCAGTTGGTCGCAAGCTGCGCTTTGAGTTTGCGACTTTTGCGCAACAGCTATCGTACCACTTTGCATGTTCCGCTGAAACTGACGGCAACGTTACAAGGGGATTGCGTGATCCCAGCAACAGTGACTTCCAGTGGACGTTACGCAGGCACAACGCTTGCACAAGTGAGACCGTGTCAGAGATTGCCGTGCGAAACACTTGTAGCCGTCGGGCTCGACGTTGAAGAAGGAGACAATTGCGGCGAGCGAGAAACGTAACCGCAGCAGTAGTGCCGTCGCGTTTCGCCGATGAAGAAGACAAAGGAGATGACATTGACTGCGCTGCCTGCTGTGAATCAGTCTCACCAACGATATTTCCGCCACCACTACCATCGCCAGACGATGGCCCATAGCTGACGATATTATGGGTAAAATCGTCATCGAGGACTGAGCGTCGTCGATACTCTGCATCCTCTTCAGGCGTGGTGGACGAGCTCGGAGATGCTAACGGTGCCGTCTTCTTCGCCATGAGCAGCGCGTCGTAGCAAAGCACGTGAACGCAAAACCCCTCCTCGCACGATACGCAATGCAGCCCTTCATGCCCTGGGGTAAAGTAGTGGCGACATAACACACACCTCCATGTAGCAGGTGCGTAGAACCTCGTCAGGTCCAACTCGTGAACGTGGACAAACCGCCGTGCACCCTCTAGAATCGTTGTAGTGGTGCCGCCAGAATTTGATGTGATGTCTGATGATGAAGTTCCTTCAGCACCACCCCCGCCACTAATTTTATTATTTTCCGTCACAAATTGGAAACATCGGCTGTGTACGTCCATCTTGCACAGTTTGCAATGTTTGTAGTGCACGCCCTCCCATACCCACAGAGTATCACCGCAGTGATTGCACGTGGTTGGTTTGTGCAGCCCTTCATGCCCTGGGGTAAAGTAGTGGCGACATAGCACACACTTCCACGTTGCAGGGGCGTAGAACCTCGTGAGGTCTAACTCGTGAACGTGGACAAACCGCCGAGCACCCTCTAGAATCGTTGTAGAGGTGCCGCCAGAATTTGATGTGATGTCTGATGATGAAGTTCCTTCAGAACCGCCACTGCTGTTATTTGTCATCACAAATTGGAAACATCGGCTGTGTACGTCCATCTTGCACAGTTTGCAATGTTTGTAGTGCACGCCCTCCCACACCCATAGGGTATCACCGCAGTGGTGGCACATGGTTGGTTTGTGAAGAGTCCGGACCACAAATTGGTGTCGGCAGGTGGACATCAGCTCCGCCGACGACGGAGCAACGACTGTGGCATCGGTGACACTTTCCTTGACGCCATTTGAAATATTGGAAAGCCACTGTTGCATTTAGG
>CYKH01000178.1:2950-13076 GCA_001460835.1 Bodo saltans | reverse complement strand
GATGGAAGTAGAACTCATACTTAGTCTGCTTCCACGCACGGATAATTGTCTGATGATCGGTGTCAAACTTTCTCAAGTACAATTTGATCAGTTTGCGATACAGCAACGACGGGGAGATGATGTCCAACTTGATGCTGTCCATTGGTGGTGGCTCAGTGATCCCAGGGATCTGCTGAAGACGTGGCATGCAGCGCCTCATCTTTGTTTCGCTTCGTCGATTATTTTGTTGAGTGCTGATGATCAGTTACTTTCGAAAGAAATCGACGCTTGTTTGTGTGGTGCAGCAAAAAGAAAAAAATCTATGAGCAAGGCAAGTGAACAAATATTAGTGAGGAAAAAAAACATGTCTGGATCTAAACTACGATACAAAAATGTTATCACACGAGCGTACACCGAAGTTTTGCAGGCACCACAACAGCGGAGCAACCAATATCCCAGCAAAATACTCTTGTTCATGATGCTCCTCTATTCTTCTTATGTTCACAGTTGCTCCCCCAGCAGACATCAGATAGGACAACACCTACATAAACTTAAGAGCGCTGTTCTATTCTCTAACTGCAATGTATGCTTTTTCTGATTTCGTCGACAACTTTTCCGACAAACATCACAAAAAAAAAAAAAAAACATAACATGTCATCATTGCACTGCATTCCAACTTGTTAACAGTTTGTCTTGTAAAACATCACGATTTGCCCGACATCGCACCAACGTATTTTATCAGCCCAAGGGGGAAAAATGCACATTGAGTGCTCATGACAACCAGCGCAAGTGACCAGGGCCCCAAAGCAGTTCAAGTGTTTTGCCCCCCTGTTTGATATAGTCTTGTTTGACTTTGCGCTTTGCATCCCTGTTCATCTAAGTCCTTTCATTCTTTCTTGACGTTGTGAAGAACTCGGAAGAACGCGCCATCGGGCACCTCAGCAACAAGATTCAGATACTTAAGCTCCTCACGCAGCTTTTCCGCCTCCTCCTCAATCACCTCCGGAGTTAGGCTCATGCTATCGTCATAGAATTTGCACTGGATAAGAATCACTGCGACGCACGGAATGACAACAATGATGTCAGCGTAGGCGCATGCCCTCCGCTCGCTTCTTTGCGGTCTTCTGGTCTGCGTCCTTTTCTGCTTTGTTCCGTACGAAGGCATGTTTTTGGCACGCATCCTTTAAGAATCTGCTTCCTGCTGTGAACAGTGGACACAGGTGCCGAAGGACATCGTTTTGTCGTATGCCGATAAGCGCTCTGTCATCTCCTCTTCACGCATAAAGCAAGAATGAATTATCTGCACAACAGAGCAGGGGGCCCAATCAAGACCACCGTGATGCGGAGAAACATGGAGGCCTCAATTATTCATGTTTACATCTTCTCACTCCTGAATGAATGTAGCGACACAAGAAAAAGGGAGATGAATTATCGTGACAACAACAAGAACACGTGAAAGGTAATCATGTTTTGTTTGGGGGTTTTTCACTGCCGCTGCAATTTATTCAAACTAACGAATCTCTCCACCCCTCACACGATTTCCGACTGCAGCGTTGCAGACTGCTGAAGGACATTCACAAGCCACTTGGTGTTCACATGGCCTTCGTCTAACGAGCTGCCAAATGTGTACCGAGGGGGCAGTGTGTGGCTTAAAAGGGTTTCTAGCGCCGACAACGGGCCTTGGCGACGATGTCGTGGGCCTCCAAGACGTGAGTCCTCATCCACACGCACTGCTGGGCACGCTGTCGTTGGGCGTGGCCGGGACGAGAACGTCTCAATGAGCAGTTGCTCAGGAGTTGCTTTGACGACAGGGCGGCGACGTTGTGGGCCTGAAACAGGCAGCCCACCCCGTGATGCATTTCTTCCAGTTGCAGTATCGTGGAGTGATTCAATGCGGCGTCCCAGAGACGTTGGTGGCTGCCCAACCACAATCCCCCCCCACCGGCGGCCGCCTCCTCGTCCTGGGCTTTCGTGGGATTGCGACCCTCCGCCACCAACTCCTCCACCCTCCGATCGCACGCAGTGAGGTCAAGGCTTGCGAGGAGCCCTTCACGGGGAAGGCTTGACGACTGGAAGGACGTAGCACGAACAGAAATCCGTCGGCCCAGCGTCTGCTTGGTGCGCTTCTCCATAGCGGCGGAGAGGGACATGAGCGCGTCACCGATGGCCAGCAGAGTGCCTCCGTCGGCTCCCCCTCCGTTTGTTAGGCTGCTGCCGTCTCCGTGGCGATGGGTTGGGAAATCCGTGTCAAGGTGTTCGTCGTCAGCGCCGTCATCGCCGTCATGTTGATGCAGACGGTGTGTCGATGCATCGTGAGCGGCCCCTGATGCGCGACCACCTCGTGCAAAACTGCTTCCGCGTCCTCCTCGGCCACCGCCACGCCCACCGCGAGCTACGTAGGCAGGCCTTGGGGGGAGCAGTTCCCATGCCGCTGCGTCTGGGTAGACTGGATCGAGGTCATCGTCGTCTTCATTTCGAAGGCGATGGTCCGTAGGGCGAGGTGCGGGAAGGTACCCAAACTCTCTCGTGTCCTCAAGACAAAATGCTTCTGCAAGTGCTTCCGTTCGACGAGCGCTCTCCGCAGAGTTACTCGAGTCAGCGACACCGTTCATGGGCACGGGGAGGAGGGGCTCGTAACAGCTGCGTGCCATCTCCGAAGCCCCACTGGTCGCGACCCCTCCTAAACCGAGCGTGCTCCACCAGGATGCGTGAAGTGTTTTCGATCCCTCTGCGTTTGGAGGAGAGCCCCCTGAGATCGGCGAGCGACAGCGGTCAAGAAGATGGGGAAATGATGCGCGAACAAACAAACCGATGGGATCCAGTCGTTGGCATAACGACAGCACCCAGCGACGGGGGGCTAGCGTGGACTGATACACCACGACACGGCGCTGGGCAACGCGCTGCCGCTCCAAGCCCTCCACACCACTCGACGGCATCGGATCTGCGAGTTCAGCAGCGGTGGGAGGCGCATGTGGGAAAGCACTGATCAATTCGTCGATCATCGAAAGGACCGCGTGGATCCGACGACCTGACTGTGGTTTACCAGCACCACCCGCACCCTGCGCAGCAGCAGGTGAAGCCGTTACAATGTTCTGTTGGTGTGTGCCGTCAGCATTCATCTGTGGTTTCCCCCAACTGCTGCCGACTTCCGTCGCTCGCGCAAAGAATCGCTCGTCCACGCCGCAATCTCCAATCGTCCAAAACTGTTGTCGCGTCGATGCAATCATGCTCTTGTACTGCTCACACCAGCCCTGCACAATGGCCAACGCGGCGTCGGGGCTGTGGAGCTGATGCAACTCGATCATCACCCAGTGGGAGCAGAATGCATTAAAGGCATCGAGGAACCGTCTCGGGGAGCATAAGTGAGGGCATTGCAACACTGTTGACAGACGCACCATCCGCCGCAAGGCACCCATTACCATCGACAGGAGCTCCAGATCCTGCATCAAGTATCGGGCTACCAAGCGTGTTTGCGTTGCTGCTGTCTTGGGGTAGGCAGCACGGGAGTAGCTCAGCCAATTCCCAGCGAGCACCACCGTCTGCTCCAGCAGTGTGGTAAGGTGGTCGTACAGCGTCAGATACCGCTCGTGGAACGCAAGAAGATTGTGATCGACTTTAAGAGAAGAACTCAAGTGCTTGTTACCACCAGAGCTGCTGTTATGATGTTGGGCGGCACTGCGCTGAGCGGCGAGGAGCATTGCGTCGCATGTGGGGAGCAGCCGGGTCAACAGCCGTGATCGAGAGGCCTCCAACGACATAAAGTACCAACGATCTCCTCGGCGAGGGCTCGCTAAGCGCAGCCTGCATAAGTCCGCCACCACGACGGTGGTATGCATGTGGTATGGGTGCAATGCGATTGCGTCTTCGAGCACTTCCGCGGCGAGCTGCACGCTGCGTGGCCCGAGGTACGCCGGGGCAGCGCTTCCCACGGCGCCAGTAGGTCCGAAATCTGCGCGCGGTCTGTGCCGTGGAAAGCCGTAGAGAAGAATGTTCGCGTACTCAAGCCAGCACACGCTTTCATGGGGGAACATCGTCCATCGCAGTCGCAGTGCAAACGCGACTCGCTTGAAATGCCCCTCCTCCGTGTTGGCAGGGGAGTAGTTGGTGTCAATCTCTGAAGCGAGAGCACGATGGAGCAGCTGCCACACTTCTTGCTCTTCAAACAATTCTTCTTCCGGGTGTAGCCATTGCAGCGCGGACTCATCACCACCTGCACCACTGCTGTGCCCACCACCACCACCGCTCATGTTCTGCAGCAACATCGACGCGGTGATCCCCTGGCCGGCGGTCGCCGTCGCAGCGTTGCTACCGGCACGAGGAAACTTCATGTGTTGCTCAGGGTTTGGATGAAATGGTCGGGGGAGAAACACACGGCTGGAGCTAAACGGAATCACAGTCGGCAACTCATTGCTGTCGAACGCACCCCCTCCTGCACGACGGGCTGATGTCGCCACTAACCTCTGCCGCAAGAGCGGCTTTAACAAATCCACTCGGTCCGCTGCAATACTCTTTGCCCTCGTCATGCTCCGTTCCAGTTCGTCTTCCAACCGAAATCGACCACCTCGTACTTCCGCAGATTCAAACAAATCATACCTCTCACGCACTTCTTGTAATCCGTACAATGGGGTGCGAAGAATTCTATGGAACATGGTGCGAACAAAGTGCTGCTTCTCTGTGATGTTGGTCGTCTTGTGAGCACGCCACTCCAAGTAGCGCAGCCACAATGGCGTGCTGTCCACGCAGTTCCCTACATGCTGCTCTAGGGCACACCGGTAGAGTTGATCTGTTGTGCGAGTGTCAGTGACGACGTTGTTCTGTGCGAATGTGAGGAACATGTCGTACAGTTCCCACGAAGCGCACCGTGGGAGATGCCGGTAAAATGCGTTCAAAATTCGAAGTTGTGCTCGGAAAATGTGCTTTGTGGTTTCTTCGTCAAGACCTTCTTGAAACGTGAACGTGGAGGCAGAGTTCGTGTTGGAGTCGCCTGACGCCACCGCCGAGGAGACGGCCAAAGCAGATTGCTGTAAATCGTGAAGCGCTGCCAGCTCAGCACGCAGATAGGCGATGACCACTGGGCCACATGTCGGGAACAAAAAGCACGCTTGTTGCCACGTGCTGCGTGCATCTGCCATCGGGATGTCCATGGCAGTTTCCAGAATATGCAACCACGCACTTGAGTCGTACGGACACCTCGAGGCACGCTCCACTGCGTGTGCTAACGAAGCGGACACCAGCGGCAGTCGTACTTCTGCGAGACGGGAGGTATCCAAACCAAGCTGCAAGTGCGCCGCTTGATTCTTATTGTTGCTCCGGCCTGCATCGGTCTCAGAGGGCGAGACTGACGACGCGGCATTAGGGGGCGCCCAGTCTGCATGCTCGGGGGATAACAGCGGGCCGAATAAACAGTGATACCAGCAACGTTGTGGTACTGCAGCTGCGTCACCGGCCATGTGGTTCGGGAAGAACCCTAGGTGAGCTATCGCTTCGTCGACTCTCTTCTCCACGGACGCAATAATATCACGCCCGCTCTCCGCTCCGCGGAACACCGCAGCAAGTCGCTCGAGTTCAAGCTCGTCGCACAGCTGCTGAACGTACGTAAAGGCATGTCGAACACCGGCAGTACCACTGGCGTTCAAGACAGATTGATCAGCACGAGCAGCCGCAGTCGTCGCGGTCGCTAGAGCAGAAGTGCCAGCGGAAGGGGGATTGGATGCTACACTCTCGTCATTCTTGTCGCTGTTATCTTCCTCCGCATCGTCTGTTTCATACGCCATCGACGCAGTCACTGCCGACGTCCATAACTCGACCCGCTCCTGCAAACTATGAAAGATGTGAAGGGCTGGATGCCGATTCAGTGCGTTGCTTAACGTTCCCGCAGCCGCAGCAGACAATTTTGGGCGTGCGGCTTTCATACTGCGTGCCGCTGCAGCTCCACCAGTAGCGCCCATCGCTGCGTGAAGTGATACCAATGCTTCTGCTGCTGTCGTGGCGACGCTGAGTTGCGCTGCATTCGCCCCTGGCGCCGACGCTGTTGGGGCGGCAGTTGAGCGTTCTAAAGTCGCCATCATTTGTAGCATGTCAAGGTCGTCTTCATGAACGTCCAGGGGTGCACCACCAGCAGCTGCACCACCCGAAGTTACTGCAGGCGAAAATCCAGCGACATCATAACCATCGAATCCGCCTTGCATTTCCCGTTTACTGAAAGAAAAGTTCTCGTCAACCAAAGAGAAAACAAAAAGGGTGAAAACGTTGTCACATCATAAGCGCACCATGGGACTGTGGATGTTGTTTGATTTCAGATTCTTCATCGCTCGTGGACAAAAAACAAAGGAATGTCAAAAATGTACAAAAAATTTTTAAAAAGAGACAAGAACACGACTATTGCTCAAATGTGCTCTCTCTTGCGCTCTCTATCGTTTGGGTGACCTATTACCGGCGGAATGATCCATTCCCTGCAAAACTGCTCAGCGCTGGAGGAGGAGCGAAGCTGTGGTTGCCCGACAACGTTGCAGCACTGTTGTTCGCACCATAAATGGGCAGACTGCTCGCCGACGCCCCCATTGGCAGAGGAGACAGATTGCTCCCACCGACACCAACACCACCGCGTCGCTGGTTGCGTTGAAGTTCCTGCAACTCATTGGTAAACTCGACATCGAGTTCATTCCGCTTTGTTTTGATCTGGCGTTGAACATCATTCATAAAGTTGAGCATGTCGGGAAAGAGAGGGCCAGACTTCGCCAATGCTAACGATTTAGTTGCACTTGCATTGCGAGCCCGCAGGCCAACATTTCCACCCACCAGCGCCGGGCCACCGCCTCCAGCGCCGCCTTGAGGAGGAGCGTTGTCCGTGCGAGCTCCAACGAGTCCGCGTTGCACTCCCGTGACTCCTCGTGCTTGCCGCAGTGGGCTCGACGCTTCGTGTAGCCCTTTTCGGTGCCAGTCTAAAATCACCGGATCCTTCGCATGTTGATACTTCAGCTCTAACCGTGTGGACACCAGCCGCGTTGAGCATGTCGGGAAAGAGAGGGCCAGACTTCGCCAACGCTAACGATTTGGTTGCACTTGCATTGCGAGCCCGCAGGCCAACATTTCCACCAACCAGCGCCGGGCCACCGCCTCCAACGCCGCCTTGAGGAGGAGCGTTGTCCGTCCGAGCTCCAACGAGTCCGCGTTGCACTCCTGTGACTCCCCCTCGTGCTTGCCGCAGTGGGCTCGACGCTTCGTGTAGCCCTTTTCGGTGCCAGTCCAAAATCACCGGATCCTTCGCATGTTGATACTTCAGCTCTAACCGTGTGGACACCAGCCGCTCCATTCGCTCATTCCAATCTTGAGATGAGATGTGTTCCGTCGCACCATACGGATCGTATCCTTGCAGACGACGAAGGGCGGCTGCTTCTTCCTGTTCCACGTTATCAAGTTCCTGCTCAATCCTTCTCAAGATGGTCGAGACGCGTTGCTCTGCTTCTGTTAGTTGGGCCGCTGTGAGCACAGGGAAGTCTGCGGGGCGAGGAATTGACATCACGTTGTCTAGCTCGATGGTCCGAGCTTGGTCCACGTCCGCCATTGCATTGCCATTCATGACGCCAATATCTCTACGGAGACCTTCTGTCGCTGTCTGGGCCGCAGTATCGACGAGCACGCGACGCCTCGTTAACCAAGTTGGCCTTGCATAACGGCCACTGGTGAATACCGTCGCAGCTCGCGCGCGCAGCTCACGTGATGAGGCGAATCCTAAAGCGCCTCGTACACGCTCGAGGTCGCTGTAGAACACCTCCTCGTTTTGAGGGAGCTCTCGCGTCGGTTGATCGTCCTCGTGGTCATGGATGCCGCTCGAAGCTTCAGTCATCGGGGGTTTTGACTCTCAAAAAAAAAAAAAAAAAAAGTGACAGAAAGTTGAAAGCAATCCAGCAGTTTCATGAAAGTGTTATTGGAATGTAGTTGAGGTTTTCTTGTTCGAATAGTGGAAAGATCACACGAGAAGGCATCGTGTGCAAATTCCTCGTTGTTCGTCATAACGACGTTTGGAATTCTTTTGAGAAACGTAAGGGAGTGGATCGAGCGTATCTATGCCGCGTTAGCCTAGAGCCGCTCCGTCTGAGATCAAATCTTCTGAGAAGTTTTGCCATCACCAACAAGACTTCACAATTGGCTCAAAGGGGGTGAGGGTGGGGAAGGTCACAGACGTGCAACATCAACCCACCAACTGTGTGAAAAGGCAGTGTTGGGTTTCAGCCACATCTGTGACAGCAAAGACTGTTTTGTGGCGCACCCTCTGACAGTGCGGCCACAAAAAGCGGAAAAGGGAAAAAGGTATTAATATGAAACAAGGTAAAAGGAGAATGGGTTGTGGGGATCCTCGAAAACAATAGCGTGGGGGATGGGAACCAGAAAAACAAAAGACGAAAGACAAAACTTCAAAATATTGCATGAGGGGGGAAATAGTCCACACCATAATTTGATACCGCGTGGATGGCAACCCCGCAAGGAGGACATTGAAAACAGAATGGGAGCAGGGAGGCGATGCTTTCACACATCGAAAAAGAAAAGAAGAGAGAGGGGGGGCGGCGTTACAAGAAGGTCGCGCTGCATCAACCACAACGCGCGCAGACCCAATGAAGTTGTACGCCATACCAACGCCCAATCGTCACTTACGCATCGTGTTGCGGTGACGCGTTCCGGCCGGAGAGGGCTGCCGCACGAGGCGACATCTCTCGGGAGTCCAGGTTCTTGTGGAACGAAAGATTGCCGCGGCGGGCGCGGCCTTGGTGCCACAGCAGCGTCGCAGAGATCACCTTCAACCCCATCAAGTAGATCACAAGCGCGTAGATGCACGTCCCCCACGAGACCCTCGTGAAGCCGTAGTAGTGGATCACATCCTGCCCGGTCTTGAACGAGCATGTCGTGTCCGCTACGTCGCAGATCGTGTCCAACGCGCTGAACTCACTGAGGAACAGGCCAGTGTACGCGTAGCGGGGGAAGGAGATGTACTCCAGCCAGTACCACGCAGGCTCCAAACGGTCCGAGTTCGCAAACAGGCCAGAGACAAGCGCAAGCGGTAGCATCACCACTGGCAGCGCAGCCATGCTGATCTGCGGTGTCGGGAACAGCGACGCCATGAAGATGCCAAAGGAATAGCCCTGGTTCCCGATCATGATGATCAGCAGCAGCATCTTGAAGAATGCCTTCGGTGTCTCGGCAAATCCGATCATAAAGTACATCGTCGACGTGAAGATAATAGGAAACCCAATTTGAAACGGCAGCTCAGAGATATTCTTCGCAAGCGAGTACGCCCACGCGCTGTAGTTCTCCGACGATTGCTCCATCAGGAACACCGCACGCTCCGGGGGAAACGACGCGATGCCAGAGATCGCAGCAAGGAAGAAGTTGTTCAGCATGATAAGGAACAGGGCGCCCGCACGGTCTTGCACACCCTCACGGGTGTTGTCAACGCCAAAGAAGAAAAGGCCAAGCAGCAGCGCAAAGAAGATCGTCTGCACTGTTCGGCCCACCAACGCACCAGGATCGCGGACGAACTGCCGCCACGATCGAGCGGTGAGCATCGTCATCTGGACCGAAAACGGCGAGCCCTTCTCACCCACGCGCCGATCAAGGTTGGCATCGGCAGAGCGGATTGTCCCCTCCAGGGGCCTAACAGACAAGTTACCGTCTGCGGCGGTAGACACAAGGTACGCCTCCCAAGACTCCCACAGGCCCTGCAGCTCCGCAGGTGGCAACTGCAGCAGGTTCATGTAGTACTCGGAGGGGTTCGTGCGGGGAGGGACAGGGTAGCCAATCGAGGCGAAGTACTTCACGGCATCAGCAGTGGGGCCGTGGTAGATCACGTGGCCCTTACCGAGCAGCAGCAGGTCGTCAAAGAGGGCGAACAGCTCGGACGATGGGGAGTGGATCGTGCACAGCACAGTGCGCTTGTCGTCGCGCGCGAGGTCCTGCAGCAACTGCGCAACACGAAGCGCGTTCACCGAGTCAAGCCCGGTCGTCGGCTCGTCCAGCAGGATCACGTACGGGTTCGTGATCAGCTCGTTCCCGATGTTCGTCCGCTTCTTCTCGCCGCCGGACACGCCCTTCACAAGCCCGGGGATCCCAAGGTACGTGTCCCGGCACTTCTGCAGGTGCAGCCGCGTCACGC
>CYKH01000175.1:0-12497 GCA_001460835.1 Bodo saltans | reverse complement strand
GTTGCTTCTTGTACCGCTCCGTGAACACAGTGTCGTTCAGGAACACGCACCCGCTCAGCTTGTGCTTCGCGTCCGTCTGCAGCCGCCCGATCACGCCGCTCATCAGCGTCGTCTTGCCCGCGCCAGACGGCCCCATCACCGCAAGCACGCGCCCGCCGCGCGCAGTCCCGCTCACGTTGTGCAGCAGCGTCTTCATCGCAGGCTTGCCGTCGTCGCCGGTCACCTCGACGTCGTAGTTCAGGTTCTCCCACGTGAAGTCCGTCGTCGCGTCCAAGTTCATCGAGGCTAGGCTTGATTGCTGGACCTTCACGCGTGGGCTTTGAACCGGACGCTTGTCACTGTCGTCTGCTGGTGCTTGGTGGAACGACATCTTGAAACTCGAATTTAGTTGTACGATGTTTTGCTTTGATTAGATAGAGATTTTAATGAGCTTTTTTTGACGAATCTTCCTTTTCTTCTTCCCTGGTTTAGGTAACAAAAGGATCAACTCGTTTTTTGCATATACTGGATGATGGACACAACAATCGTTTTGTTTTGTTTCGTGTTCAAAGCGAAGCGACAAAATGACGTTGCTTCTCACGGTGCTTTAACAAAGATGTGCCGCAGTGGAAGCAAAAAGACGGCAACGCAGGCTCCGGCAGAAAATGATCACACACCGTGAGGTACCCTGCAAGCTCTGTATCCTGCAGTGGGCTGACGACTGTCGGTCCTGCGTTGACGTCATGATGTCGATGTTGAAGTTGGGGGCTGGAGCGTTTCGTTGGAGAAAAAGCTCGATGGTGCAGTTGACGCTGTTGTTGTGCTCGTACAATGGAACGACGCTGATTCGCGACCTCGGTGCAGTTGACGCTGTTGTTGTGCTCGTACAATGGAACGACGCTGATTCGCGACCTCCGTGATAGAGCTGCGTGTGGACGCTGCGGACGATTCTTGGAACGACGACCTTCGGCTTGTTGCTGCGCTGCTCCTCTTCACAACGATGGTGTCTGCACGGCGAAGAGGGCTCTGTGACTTTGAGTCATCACGTCGCAGCGTTTGATGGAATGGAACGGCTGCACTCACCGGTTGCGCATGTTGGCTCAACTTTTTCGGAGTCGACAGCCGCTCTATTGCAAACTTATGGTCGATTGCTGCTTGCTTGGCGCGCAACACTCGAAGCACATTGTCGAGGGTAGTCACTGTGCCTGCACGTGACGCCTGAGTTTGTTTCTCCAGTGAAGACATGAAGTGATCGAACCTACTGCTGCTGCTACTTCCCCTGGGCGATGGTGTGGCAGCAGTTTTCGATGGCGCCTGACCTCTTCGAGGGGAAGAGGTATTGAACATCTTTGCTCTATGTGGTGATGAAGCCTTCAGCTGCTTGCGAAGGTCCGATGGTGACCAAACGATAAGTGGCGAGCCGCCATCGCCTTCATCGTCGCCTCTCGTGTCCACATGAATGCTGCTGTCATCCTCCCGGTCCTCCTGTGACAGAGGTAACGGGGAATGCGCGGCACTTTCGCTGGCAAGTGCAAGCTGTGCTACGCGGTAGCGAGCCCGAATGCGCTCCAGTGCATCCGTCGCAAAGCTGCTGCTGCTGGTGTCCTCTGCCCCATAAGTAGTGTCTTCCACAACAGTGTCTTGAGGTGGTGGAAGGGACGAGGAGGACAGCAAAGGATATCTAGGAGCACTCATCATCATTCTGTTGTGATGTTCATTGAGTTCAAATTGAGGAAGAAGCGGAGCAGCAGTACCAGCACCAGCAGAGTTGTCGCGCCGATGTTCAGCCACATGAGCTCTCCCACCACTAACTCTTTGCCTCCCCGCGGCGATAGCATGGCGCTGATGGTCCCTAGCTCGCGTCACCACCACGCCAGCACTCTCTTCCTCCTTATCGTCTTCTTCTTCTTCTTGTGTCGTAGTACGTAGAGGTGGCATTGATATGGCGAAGAACGGGTTCGTGTCACACTCCTCCTCATCCTCCTCTGTTGGTCGGTGGTGGAAGTACCTCTCCAGTCCCGATCCAACAACAGGACGACGAAGATTCTTCTGATGTTGCGCAGCTGACGGTATGTTTGGTGACTCACATGTTTCCCAAAGTTGTTGTGGTGCGAATGGATGACGGCGACGATCCGCTGGAGTGATGACGCCATTCTCTTCCACTTCCCTCCTGCTGCGTGTTGTTGCAGGCACCACCTCACGTCTCCACGGAGGAGGAGCAAGGGTGGGAGAGGAGGTCACTGCTGCTCTGTTGTTGTTGTTGTGCGTGAGCATTCGTTGCCCTCCTCTGCTACCACACCTCACCGAGACGAATGCACTAACGCCCATTCCAGTCACATTCCCTCCTCCCCTCCTTCTCATGTTCTGTTCTCCATTCACAACATCACCAAGCGCTGTAATCCAAACAGCGTTGTGTTGAGAGACTATGATCTGTGCGTGGGCTGGCCTTAGAGGAATGTTCATGGATTCAGACAGCACTTCTCCATCACGCATTGCGATCTCGCTGGTGTGGCGATTCTTTAGCGTGTCCATCGTCTGGATCACCAACGTAGCGCGGCACGCATCGATTGCGTTGGCCGCCATCTCCGTCGCAGAGAAACACAGCGGAAGGACACGGGCTGCGAATTGATCGAGTGCACTCCGCACGCTGAGGGTTGGCTGATGATGATTGTGCGCGCTGACGTGATGCGGAAGCGGCTCATCATCATTATCGTCGTCGCTCTCGTATTTACTCAGCGATTGTGTTATTCTCCTCCATGGAGGTTCAGACGATGGTGGCATTTCTCTTGATCGTTTTTTTTTGTTTGGGGTCTCACGAATTTTAGCGAAGTTGATGGTTCGGTATTTTATAGTGGAAGAAGGTCGATACTTTTGTTCCTGATCTTTTTTTTTAGTGGCGACAGTGGTATGATGTTCTTACCATCATCGACGAGAAACGCGTTAGGAAACGTTCGTGTTGCAATTCTGTGCGTGTTTGCGAGAAGAAAAGGAGAAGAAAAGGCAAGGCAAGTGACACAAGAGCACCTTCTTGGAAATTGTGCAGAGTCGGCGGAATAATCAGGGGGGGTTTTATTTTTGAGAGACACACTCTTTTCTTTTCTGTACAAAGATGTACACGAGCGACATCATAACTGATCCACCAGGTGTTGGTGATGAGACGTCACCGCGTTCGGTACGATGCCATCCCCTGAAAAGAAACGTTCCATGGGGCCTTGCAGAATGGCACGAGACTGGGCAGATTCTGCAACACGAAGGAGTTGCTCATTCGCATTCTGTTGTGTCCGGGATGGGGACGGCCCGAAACGTTCCATGGGGCCTTGCAGAATGGCACGAGACTGGGCAGATTCTGCAACACGAAGCAGCTGCTCGTTCGCATTCTGTTGTGTCCGGGTGGGGGATGACACACTGCTGCTGCTGCTGATAACTTGATTGCCGAACTGGCTTGATCGATGGTACCCCAACTGTCGTAACTCAGCGGAGCCAAGCCAGACTAGTGGCTGTTTCATGAGCTCCTCGTGTGTCACGACATCAGCGTCGCGGTGAGGCGGCGATGTCAGGGAACGTCTGTACCCGCTTTCTGACATCAAAGTCACTGTTGTTGTGGTGGTGGTGGTGGTGGTTGTGTTCTTGATCACCACGCTACTTCGTCGACCACCGCCCCCTGTACTGTTTTTCCGACGTGGGCTACTGTTGCTGCTGATGCGGGAAGCTTGCAGGATTTCGTCGTCAAACTTTTCACGCCTCTTTCGGCATGCCTCAAAGAAGTCGTCATCTCCGTCATCAAGAGGAGCGAGGAGAGGGGGTGAAGAAATTCCGCGCTTCAACTTTGTGGCGGTTACAGCCGTCGTACCAGCAGCTGTTGTGATCGGCGGCGTCATCGAGCTGTACATAAGAGACGCTGGGAGTCCAGTTACAGATGACGCTGTTGCATTGGTGGCGTGGCGTGGCTTGCTGCCCTCGACAATACCTCCCTTGCTGGTGGTGATGGTGTTGTGACCAACAACATCGCTCCCAGCGACACTTGCAGGTGAAGAAAACGAGCCATTCTCGCTCATCATTTCCTGATCGCTACCATCAGCAGCAGCAGCAACCCTCGCCGCCGCGTTTCGTTGTAATAGTAACTCACGCAATGAGGAGCTGGTGCTTCCTCCATGTTCACTGCCGCTGTCGTCCTTGTCACTGCCGCTGCCAGTGCTGTGATGTCGTTGGCGCACGTTAAGATCCTCCCGCAGCAGCCAATCTCCCAGTGGCCCGGTTGCAATGATCTCGAGCGGCCAAATCAGTGGTCGCACCCACCAGCGTTCAACAGTTCCCGATATTCCTGTGATGACACACCTACCAATGCCGATGCTATGATGCAAGAACGCAAGAGTTCGAATAGCTTGGGAGGGGTCGACAGTGGTAGCGTTGCCTGCGCGTGCGCTGGTGATGCAGAAGAACAGCGCCATGCAAATGGTTTGAACCGTTGCGCTGCCGGCCAACATCCACCCACGGAAAGGCTTACGAAAGTTAAGCGCAGCAACATACGCAACCGACAGCACCGCTGCAATTGCGTGTTCAGCGGCGCACCCAGCCGCCGCAGAAGGCCACGGTACAAGAACGCACGCAAATGCAATGAGAAATGCATACTGAAGCAAACACCAATGCGTCTGACGCTCGCTGCACGTGGTGAATGGGAGCTTCCACGACTTCACCGCCCAAGAAGGACCCCATATACTTCGTGCTAGGATCAACCGAAGCGCACTTGGGAACACACACGCCGCATCGTGCACAAGTCGTTCTCTTTTCGCGTAAAAAATGTCGGTGAAACGAATCAGCAGGGGCGGCACTGCACATATCGCAGCCAACACCAACAGCACGAGCGCACCCAACACTGCTCCCGCTGCGCCGTGGTTCGCTTGAGATCGCGAGAGGTCCCCTCTGCCACTGCCGCCCTCGTCGTCACTGATCGCGTCTCGAATCGTCGCAACGGCGCTGTAGGCAAGCGGCCCGTATAAGACGAGAAGCACAAGCATAAAAAGTGATGGAAATCGCGCGGAATTTGCAGCCACGGTGAAGGGACTTAGCGACGGCGGCGTCCTAAGTTTATTGGCGCGCCAAAGCTCAAGACGCCACATCGCCAAGAAGACGCATCCATGCACAACAAGAACTGCACCAACGACTGCAATGCATCGTGTGACGGCAGTAAAACTTGTCTCTGCTGGCCCTGAGAAGGGCACAAGGAGCCACACCGCAACGGAGCTAATGATGGGCTCTCGAAGGGTTGAAATGGTACAACCATTTTGAACGGCAAGCACTCCCATCATCGCCTCTGGAAGCGGGGAGATCAGCGGGAACGGCGAGACCATGACAGCGAAGATCACATGTACCATCACCACCGTTGTGAACGCAGCGTCCTCGACCGGCTCTGGCCGAACGAACACGCTCATCGACGAGAGGGACGTCGTGCGGTCCGTCATAGGTACCGTCCGAAGTGCGTTCTGAAACAACCAAGGGTAGTTGAGGTCGATGGATATGGCCTGTGCCACGCCTTTGCTGACGTCGAGCAGCGGTAACGACGCAATGATAATACGCATGCATGTTCCATTGCTGACAACCGTCACACCAGAATCCTGAAGCGAAGAAAATAGCGCCTTGATGTCATACGGTGTGTGGTAAGGAATTGTCGACATTGGCCTCGATGGGTCGTCGAACACTATGGAACCAAGCTGAAGGACGTAACTGCTCACAAGAAGGCTCAATGTCGCTGCGTCGTACGGGCCGTAAGATCCTGTTGCGGCAGCCGTGGAAAAGAATTGGTCAAGAGGAGCGCCACCACCACCATCACCAGCGTTACTACTATTCACCTGAAACGCCGCAGGGTTCCAGCAGAGAGACACCGTGCGGCAGTCTACCAGCTGAACCGAATCACTGGGAACGCGTGTAAAACACGACTCCGGGATGCCAACGTCATAATCCGGCTGGGCAACATTGATAAGTTGAAGAGAAGAAAAGTTGTCGGCTTTGACGAATGGAATCCGTTGAACAACTGCTACGACTGCTGCTGCTAGGAGGAGCGCAAGATAAAGCTGTGCATTCATTTCGTTGAGTTCGACATCAACGACGACTTGAGTCTTGTCTAATGTGTATTGTCTGTTTGTGTGTTCATCGTTTTTTTTTTTCCTATTTTGTGTGAGGAAAAACGGAATCAAAAAAGCGCACAAAGAAATTCTTGAGGTGATCGTAAATCACTGGGAAAACGTTTGGTGTTGATTTTTTTGTGTGTTTGTTTTACACAGAGAAAAGGCGTTAATGATCCGTTCTACTTTTTTTTTTTCTTTGATACACTCGGTACTACCGTGCGTGGCTGCTAACCTCTAATCGTCGTGATAGTCGCTCACGAGTTTGTTCGTTTCTGTTTGTGTGTGATATACCTTTATCGTAACTTGTGTAGAGATCCAATCAACCATCGCATGTATGTGGACAACAAATTCACACACACACACACGCAACGAGGAGGCGAAGTAACGAAGTAACGGCTTTACTACGCCAGCTCCATTTCGCTTTGATGTTCAATAGCGGATAGCACTTTAGCGCGGAAAACATCGTAGGACGTGTAACACGGAATTGTCACCAACGCCGAGCATGATTGCGCTCGTGGGAGGTGCTCCAACGACTCTGTGTTCTCAATGACGCGCACCTTCTTCACCAGAGGAAGACGCTTCTGGCCACACGCGAAGCATAACAATGCACTGCGCTGCGCGCCTGTCATTTCCTCGACCAATCGCCAGAAGAACTGCTCTCGCAGATGCTGCGCCTGTACAATGACGGCGTCTCTCATTTGCTCCAACGTTGGTGACGCATCGCCGCAGACGGAGCGCTCCAAGTCCTGCCAGCACAAACACCGCGTGACACGCTTGGGGAGAGTGCTCCACAGGCCGGTGCGTAGTGCGGTCAACTGCAAGTCCATGCAGTGTGTCAAGCACTCCTCTGCGACACGACGGCGAACGGCGAATGGGAGGATGGCAGCCTCATCTGGGTCTTCGTAAATGAGTGAAATGTCGCTCCTTGACGCGTTGTTTGTTTGTTGGTGAGACGCGAGCATCGATCCCATTGTGTTGTTGGTGGTGGGCAACACTGCGGCTACCACGCCGCCATGCCCAGCAGTAAGGGCACGAATACCGCTGCCTGATGATGCAGCAGACGCTGTGCCAGACCCTTGAGGACCAAACGGTGCGAACGGGTGGTGATGCTGCTGGACGGCAGTGTTGTTGTGCGCCTGCTGATGCTGCTGCTGTTGAAGTTGGAACTGTTGAATCTGGTACAGCTCCGTCTCGCGGGAAATGGCATCGGCGTAGTTGGGAATGACATCCTCCGCCACCTCACTACGCAAAAACTCCTCGTCATTCACTGACTGCTCCACGACACTGTCCACGTGCTGGTAGTAGTCTCGCACATTAAGAGGGTCCTCTACGAGAAACTTCCACACAAATGGGGAAATATCGACAGGCAGGGGGGACCGAGCACGCGCCATGTGCCCCATCAACTTGCCCAGGAACGTGAAGAGATGCAACTCCAGCGTCGAGGACGCCAAGTGGTCAGGTACAAGGGAAATGCGCTGGGAGTTATTCGCAAATCGGAACAGCGGATTCCGATGGAAGTCTGTGTGGGGGTAGCAAGAGTCAGGGTGCGTCATCATTTCATCTCCTAACAAACTCCACATTTGGCGATACGGGCCTCCTAGGTCCTGTGGCGCGTGGCCACTTTGCGTCATGTACAAATGCACACGCACCATAGGGTTCTGCAACATTTGCTTCGGCGTGAAGCTGCCGATCTGGCGGTGAAGCTGGGCGAGGATGGTGTGGTGGAGGGCGGTTTCGTTGCTGCGGGAAAAGGTAGAGGACAAGTCTGTGAAGCGGATGGTGGCGTTCGGTGGGTTGTATGATTTGTTGTTCTCCACCTGAGGAATTTCCACCAGCTTCCGACGGAAGCTCCGTGTGACAAGTTGTTTCATGTACAAGAACGCGGAAGCGAGGCGCCCCTCCACACTTTCACCCTCAAGATCAATAAAACGTCGAGCAGTCGTCATGCAACTTTCCGCAACACGAATCACAGAAACGCATTGAGAAATCTCGACGTCGGTGAGGGACATGAGCTGAGAATAGCGCCCACGGATAGCGGCCTCTACATGAGGCGGCAAGAGGAGTTGAGGCTGATGATGCTGGTGCTGCACTGAGCTTGTGGAGGGAATCGCGTTGTGAGTTCCACCACCGATAGCCGCGGTAGCAGCAGTTCCAGCCGACGACGGTGAGGTCGCGACGTTAGCAACAGAGTCAACGGCAGGTGTTGCAATCGCCTGCGTTGTAGACGATGGTGTTTGTTGTCCTGCTGAGCCTCCGTCCGACGGCGGCTGTTGCGCCGAAGCAGAATTCGCTGCGGCGGAAGAGGCAGAGTTGAGATTACTCGACAACGCCTGCTCAACATCGGACAAGTACGAGGCAACGTGTGTGTAGAACGACATAGGGCGCACCGGAATGGTGGAGCGGCGTGTGGCATCAAATGACACAACTTGAACTCCACTCGTCCGCCCTGCAAGATCACAATACCCGTCTGGAACGTACAAAAACTCCATCGCGCTCATGTGAATCTTAAGGCCGCTGCATGACCCCGTGGAGGCGTACGCGTGCATATCGTAGTCCGCGACTAAGATGGGGACTGGGATGAACGGGCCTACCACGCCGTTGATCGACCACGCTGCCGTCTTCTCTGTCAGGTCGAGCAGGCAGCCCACGACTGCACCAGCGGCAATATCCACGCCGAACTTGTACTCCTCCTTGACCTGCTTCATCACCACTTGCGCGCCACTGAACGCAAAGCTGTGAAGGTCGCTTCCGACGTGCTGGCTAGGGATCTCTGAGTGCTGTTGCGTACCCCAGCCGACAGCAAACGCTGCCAGTGTGCGCTCGGGCAGAACCACTTCGAAATAGTATTTACTAGGGGGTTGTGGTGATGAAGGCGGTGCCCCCGTCGCTGCATTGCTTCCACTGTGGGGTGACACTGTGCGGAGATTGCTCATCACCTTGCCTACCTTAAGTTCACCGTCCATAAGCTGGCCGAAAGGACAAAGAACTTCTAAAGTGGGTAGTTGTGCATCGGCAGAGGCTCGTGAGGACGACGCCTCCGCTGCCCATGGAAGCGGGACGCCAAGTTGAATCGATACGGCCATGTCCATCAAGCAGCGAAGTACTGGAAGTGGCACGGACGTTGCAACACGATTTGCCAAAGGTTCAGCGATGGTGAGCAGAAGTTCGATGCCTGCGGCCACGTCCCTGCGTACTGGTGCAATGCCCACGATTGTGGAGGCCTGAGTATCGACCCACGTGCACAGAGCAGTCAACAAGTCCGCAGTCGGCGTGGGGTCGGTGCCGACGAGAGAGGGAGGTGGCAAAGTGGGGTCTTCAAGAAAACCTCCGGGAGGATGTGCGGCCATACCACGGATCAGTTGAATGACGTTATCCAGCACCTTATGGCGGTGATCCTCTCCGCAGTTGTGCGCAGCAGCTACCACAGCGTGCAAGGCATCCCAAATCACCGACGGCATCGTCGCAGAAGTGGACGGGCGTAGGAGAATCGACTTGGTAATGATGGCACTTAGTGTGCTGCTGTCCCACGGCGTTGCTTTCGGATCCATCATTAGCGTGATAGCCTCTCCAAGGATGCGATAGAAACGTTGGGGCTGTGTATCCACACAGAATGCAATGATGCGCTCGGTAAGGGGATGCGCATGGTAATGAATGATCTCTTTACTGATCTCCTTGGCGAGCTCCCCGCTGCGGCCAATCAGCGACACGTACAAGTGGCGTGCGAGGAGGACAATCAGCCGGTGCATGACGGTGTACACGTCGCGTGCCTGAGGTGCTGCAATGGGCATGTCTACACAATTGGGGAGGGGCTCGATGTGGTAGAAGGGCGTGGTGAGGGCTGACAACGTCACTGCTCTGAGTGAGCTGATGGAGAAGGTTCCGCTCAACCCTTCGGTGTGCTTCCATGTTCCCGACATGCGCAGCCCCTCTGCATCTACGGAGCCACGCAGGGTCCAGCAGGGTTGAGGGAGGTGGGAGCACAGGGACGCCAGTTTACGGATCATATCATCTCGTGTGGCCTCCTGCGTTGCTTGAACGCCAAAGGTACGGAGGCCCACACGCAGCTCATCATTGGTCATGTGGGGCCCTGCTGTTGGGTACGAGCACGCTAGGCGCATGGTGCGTGCGTAGCGGTGATGTGTGCCACGCACTGCCGTTTCGATGACTCGACCGTCCGGGATGGTAACCCTAGCAGTTCCTGTGATTTGCCAGTTCATCGCATCTACTCGTAAACTGAGCGACATGGACATGTTCGAGTTTTGCGCAGTGATCAGCTCGCCGTGCCACTCACCCTCAGCCGAGACGAGAAGCTTAGCGTTGGTGTGCATCGGTAGCACCTCGGAACGTAGCGTGTGCTCTAGGACACTACTGGGCAACCCACCAGACACTCGCCACCATGGACGTCCTGCCGTCTGTTTGACTGGTACACACGCTGCCGCCTTAATGGTGGCGGGCGCACCGCCGTCAAGGGGTTCCGCTCGGAATGTGTCGGTGCCAGCACATTGTGCTCGGAACAGCTTCCCCTTTAAAGGCCCGTCGATAATGGCAACGAGCATGTTTGGCTTGACCGGGAAGGCGTGAGTCTTCTCCAGCTCCGGCGTCGTGGTTGGCACAAACGGAGCAAGCGGTTTGTTCAGTAGTCGTTGGGTTCGAGGTACTTGTGTCGTGCTTGCCACCGCTGCACGGAGCTCCGGTAAGAACGACGTTGGTGCGTCGCTATCGATTCGGACCGACGCCAAGCGGTGCAGGAGAGGCAACACCGTCTGGGCATGCGTCAATAGAAGGGGTACGAGGGACGCGTCTTCCATCAAGCAGGATAAGATGACCATCAGCCGAGACATGACGAAGCCGTCCATCATGGTAGCAGGGCCGTTGTTGCTGGATGACTTGGCAGCAGCAGTGCCGCCGCTGCTCGCTGTGATGAGGGTCTGATGGGCGCTTGGCAACGCACCACCTGCACTTCCGTTAGGGGACATGGTCGGAATCGCAGGCATCGAGGGCGCTACCCCAGCGCCGTACAACGAGCTGGAGTCCCCGCCGCATGTTGCAGCGTCGTCGTCCATGTAATCCACGAAGTCATCGTTGCCGGGAACGTCTCCGAAGATGGGGTAGAACAAATGATGCGTGGGCACACGTTGCACGGAGTCGCGCTTTGGGAAGAACACCACCGCCTCTCCCTTGTCTACCATCGCAACGCGGCACGTGGTAAGGCGGTTGTCGAGGAATGCGTAGTACCACATATCCACCTTTGGAGTTCCCGACTCTGCCATCATTGGGACTCGGCAGTCTTGCAGCGAACAGAAGCGGTGGATGTTACTGGAGTCCGACACTCGAATCAATTCATTACTGATGGTTTCTACGACCGTGACGAGAGTGTGTGGTGCACGCTCCGGGGCCACGCTTGCTGTCATGTTTGGGCTGCCGAACAGAACAAACCCAACCAGCTTTGAATTGGGGTTGATGTTCGGAGGCAGTGCCACGAAGCCAACGTCAATCCAGTCCCGCGTGAGGCGCGCGCGGCCTTGACCAAGCTGAACGGTGATGGTAATAGTGCTGCCCGTTAAAAACCCGTGAGGTGAAACGCTTGTGAAATTCAACTTCCGGCGCACTCGAGAGTCACTGCACATCGAGACTCCTGTGGGGAAGCCCGTCACGCATCTCTTTCTCAAGTCTTCCACTGTTGCACCGAGAATTTCACTCGCCTCGCCTACTCCAATAAACACAGGCCGATTCGTAGAGAGCACCGTACCAGTAGGGCTGTCATTGATCTTCACGTTTACCGTGAAGGACGGGTCTTCTTGTGGGGAGTAGATGAGTCCCCACGTGCACATAGACTCAGGTTGCGCAGACACCGCAACGCACGACATCGCATCCTCGGGCATGGTGCACCCAATACTCTTCAAGTAGGAAACGCTCGTACCGGGTGCCACCAATGTCGCACCGGCTTGCAGTTTTCCCATCGGAGGGAGCCGTGTGTGAACAAGCAACCGACCGTCCATCCGGGTGAAGGGGTGGTGGGAGTGGACAAAGTTGCCAAAGCAGTATCCACAAAGGTTGTAGTCCACACAGTCGTTGCACTTGAACCATTCTTGATTGGCGTTGGACAGCTTTGTTTCTCGATGTTGGGAGACACAACCGTCGCAGTTGCGCTTCTCATTCAAGCACAAGGCAAAGTGCGGCTGCTGTAATGTGGTTCGGATAGCAGGCACAGATGGTGAGGAGGGAAGGATCACGGCAACCGCATCGGTGTTGTACATGTGAACAAACGGGAACAGCTCCGCGTTCTTCGGAAGATTATCGTACAAGAAACCAATGAACAATTCATCCGAGGAGTTGACGGGCTTGCGGTACGCATGGACGGTGCCTTCGTCTCTGTCGATTTCAAGTCTGACAATA
>CYKH01000173.1:862-12542 GCA_001460835.1 Bodo saltans | reverse complement strand
GATGATCCTCTACACAAAACGATCGTCTGTGTTAGTCTCCTTCCGTCTCAATTCGCCATATGACTGGTCTATGTGTGGGGCCCAAAGTTTATGAATGATGGAGACAGTCTTGTCATGTTAACGTACTCCCATTACCCCCCTTCTCACCAAATGGTGATGTCGGTTGGTTGCTTCGGGTGAGCGTAGTACGACCCACTCGGTCGGCCAGTCACAGCATCGTACGGACGGCCGTACGACTGCAACCTTGCCTTATCGGATGCAGCGACCTCGGACACCGCTACCGTTTCCATCTCAGTTTCGTTTCTAGCTTTCAGAAGAAACCCTTGCCCATTTTCCGTTGGCACTACTTTGCCTTCAAACCAGTCGGGGTTCCAATTGGAGAACATCTCCGCCAATTCACCAAAACGTTTGCAGTACAACGCGTGTGCTGCGGTGTAGTCATGTCGGTGAGCATCTGTGAAATACTGAACGATGGCAGCAACATCCGTATCGTCACCAAGAAGATCGGGAGGGATGGAGACAGCAGGCGACGAGCCCTTTTTCTCCTCAAGGTCGACCAAAATCGACAAACAGCGTCGCACGTAGGAAAAGGGAAAGAAGCGTCCTGCAGTGAAGTGGACTCCGTTCAAAAACTGTGCATATTGGAACGGCATCACGGCTGGGCAAATGTACTGCAAGTGCAGCTGAGATTGCGAGGGCGGGTAGTTAAAGCCACAACACATGTGCTCTTTGACGGAGAATGGAAGAACTTCTGCTTCCGGTGATGATGATGAGGAAGACTGTGCGGCGGGAGTTCGCAGCATGACGCGCTTCCACTCAGACTCGTCCCCAAGGAACTGCTCTTGAGCCACAGTTTGGCACTTCAGCAGCATCGAATCAATCAGCGCAAGGCCTTCGCGGGGCCTTCGCAGCAAATAACGCCAGTCAGGAATAAAGTGCGATGTTGGAATGACATTCAAGTGAAGCGATGACAAAGCCAGCAAGTCGTCGAATACAATTGTGTGTTCATCCTGAGAGCGAATGGAGATGGAAAGGGGAAACGGTGCCTTACCAATTCCAAGGACGAACCCCATAAACACGTTCGGGGTGTGCGATATGACAGTCTTGGTGAGGGAATGGCCGCATTGGTTGCAGGTAGCAAGAGTAAAACCGTTGGGCTTTCCGCACACCTCACACTTTTTTACGCGATTCCGCAGCATGGATTGGACGCGCGATATTGTGTCGGGCGATGAAGCACTGATGTATTCGTCAACTGATCCCGCAAACGCAGGCTCTGACTTGGCAAATGGGGGCTGTGCAACGGTTGGGACGACAGCATCTTTCCGCACGCGGCCCAGGAACGCTACTACTGTGCCAGTGCGAGTTGTCATTTGATGCACCCTTTCTTGACTATGGGAGAGAGAGAAGGCAAAAAAAGGTCTGTGCTGTCGATTATTGTTACATTTACATGAACTTATGTTCTTGCGTGACTTTTCGCTCCGATCTTTGTCAAACAAAAATACCTGTCTACTTTTAGGAGGATCCTTTGGCTGGTATGGTATGATATGCTGTGTGGCTCTGTTACTGAGGGACCACGCCTTTCTCTGGGCGCACCTTAGCCAGGACAGTTGGTTTTTTTTTTTTTTTGTCGCACTGATGGCATCCCAGTAGCCACCTCGGCGCACTGCACTGGGGACGCCGTAGGCCCCAAGCTCTGCGAAGAGGGCGTAGTCCTGATCAGGTTCTCGATCACGTGATCGAGGAGCTGCAATGAACCCCTGACCATGATCAGAGCCTCGCTTGTAATCGTACACTCGAATGATGTACAGCAACAGCGGGTACGTATTGAACTCCGCGTTGTAGAGCGAATGCAACTCGCCTAGCTTTGCTAATGGGACCATGAACTCTTGGCACACGTGTTTGTACAACGTCGCGCGTCGCACCGCAACTCCTTGTGTTGCCTTCACAAGGGATACCTTCGGCGCTCCCATCCATCCAAAGAGCCAGCGAAACCACGGAGCATTTCCGAATGGAATCATGTCCTCCAACTCCCAGTAAATAGACTTGGTGTGGCGATGGTAGTAATCACGAATTGGAATCAGTTCTTCCTTCACGTCGCCTCCACCGCTGAGCACCGTCTCTACGTGTTTGTAGAACCATGGCTTGTGCCACGTGCAAATGGCGTTCACGGAAAGGTTTGGAAAGTCAGATCGCTCGCAGCAATCTCCCACTTGAATCACAGCAGTCGTTGGGGAAAACAGAGTTGCTTCCAAGTAGTCTGGAACTCGCGAACCGCGGCCGACACTACCACGAACGAGTGCTCCAACGTTCTGCTCGAGCTCCTCGATGCTGTAGCACGCCTATATGGCGTACCGTACAAACGGAGCGATTCGCACAAGCTTCACTGTGACGGACACAAGAATGCCCAGCGACCCGTGGGCCCACGGTACTGCGTAGAACAAGTCTGAGTGTTCGTTGTCACTGCGCGCTGTGACAAGTTCACCATCAGCGAGGACCATTTCGAACGCCACGATGGCGTCTTGCATCGTTCCGTATTTATGAGACTGGGTGCTCACGCCGTAGCCGTTGACTAGGCCGCCAATGGTGAGGTCGTCCATTTCTGGCAAGCACTGCAGGGCGAGGCGGCGGGGGACAAGGAAACGCGAGACGTAGCCCATGTTGCACATCGGCTCCAGCTTGATGGTCATTTCTTGCTCGTTGATGTCGAGGACATCGCGAAGGGACGATACATCGATCTTGTTGCACGCATCTTTGAAGTCTGGCATGCGAGTGTTCATGCCGGCGGCTGCTGAGCGCGACGTGCATAGCTTCTTACGGCGCCCAGCATTGTGCCATGCGCGAACGGCTTGCTGCACTGCTCGCACGCGCTCTGGGTGGCGCTTTGGCGCCTGCCCGAAGGTAAAAAACCACCAGTTACGGATCGCTGCGATGGTATCCACAATCAGACTTAGCGGAATGACAATCCACCAAATAAGAGGAGTGCGTAGCATGGCCAATACGTCGAACCACCAAGGGACTGGCGGCAGTGCCGTCCCTGCCCCTTGAGATTTACTTTGTGCAACCATTCTTGCTGAAGGGACAGCATATGAAGTCCCTGCCCCTTGAGATTTACTTTGTGCAACCATTCTTGCTGAAGGGACAGCATATGAAAGGAAAACAGTTTGTTCATACTTATTAGCCAACTCTCAACTGTGTCATTGCCAAAAGGGCATTTAAAAAAGACTTCCCAGTCAGGAAAAAAAAGTATCGCAACTTCGTGCTTGTGATCCAAGCTTTTAGGCGAATTTAGCGGCCCTTCGTTGGAGACTGGTGCCTCACAGGAGATGCGCTGTCTCGAGAACTAAAGACAGAGAAAAATGTTCCACTCGCCACCATCCGACGCGTGTGGGCATCTGGAGACGTCCAAAACGTCAACCGCCCTGTGTACGGCCACGTCTGGGGTGCCGTAAGCAAACCCTCCGAAACGGCCAGCCCCGTAGAACCTCCTGGTGGAGCAGTCGCCCCGCCGCTTGGGACTGTGCTTGCTGCGTGAGCGCCACTTCCAGCGCTTCCAGTGCTGGTCGCTGCAGCGGCTGCAGCAAGCGCCGATGCATATTGCGGCCCTGCAATCCACTCCACCGCTTCCACTTGGATTGTTCGTAAATTGTGCGATGACGAGGGAAACGCAAATGCCATCGATAGCGGCTCACCAACCGTCGATGACCCCACTCCACTGTCGCCGTCGTTGGCAGTGGAGGGAATCAACGGGACCGGCAGCGCAATCATTCCAATGTTTCCACGTCGACCATCTGCTCCAGTGCCGAAGAATCTCAGCTTGGTGGCGATTCTCACAGCGTTGTGGCATAGAATGGGGTGGTAATTCTCGATGACAACGCCGCAGACGGTCACTGCATTCCCCAGATCGTATTCCGTGGAGAAGTTAGAGAGGCACGCGGTGAGGGGTTGCACGGCTTTGACAGACAAGGGCCTGGCTTTGTACGGGAGGTGGGCGCAGACAGCGTTGACGTGGTGGTGGCCAGCGATGGTGGCGACGCCTCCACTGGTGCCACTGGCACCGCCGATCATGTTGACGTTGGCGCTCCCGGCTGCAGTGTTGCTAGTCAATGCCATTGACCCTCCTAACGTGAACGATTGACTCAAATGACGATGAACAGGCGTGTCTCCACTGTGGAATGTTGCATGGCGGAGACTGTACTTTACTTGACCATGCCCCCTAGAGCCCTCACCCGGAGAGGGGAATAGCATCCGCGCAGAGGACGCACTGAGAGTTGACGCTTCTCCGGACACGACATATCGACCCCAAAGCGAGCAATGCAGCAGCTCGATGGAGCAAAGATCTTGCACTGTGCCAGTGAAGCGAACACACACAAGGCGCCCTCGCGGTTTTGGTGCACTAACTTCAGCGGTGGTGGCGGCAGTAGCAGGGTTCTCGACGTCTGAGCGAAGCGCTTCCGCAGTTGCGATGACCGAGTGAATGCCATTGTTGATTGCGTTGTTATTGTCATTGCCCTGGGTCGACCACTCCACAATTGGCGTCGTAAATAAGTCTGTGGAGTCGGCTAAAAAGACGGCAACTTGGAAATTGCGACGAGGGGCCTGTTTCTTTTCCGACGACATCAACGTTGGCGTTGCGGAGGGTGGTGACGATGCTATAATTGGCGGCGCCGGCGTTGACATGCCAAGAGGGGCGTGCTGAGGTGAATTTCCGCCGGAAGAAACTTGATGAAACAGTGGGGCGCTCATGTTTAGGGACGCGGGTGGGGGGATCGTTTTGTGGCGCACGTAATCAAAGCGTATGGAGTCTATTTCGGAATGCGATGGGAGCAACAGAACAACGGAGCGCTGCGTCGTTGCAGTCAGTGGACCACCGCTACTGTTCTTGTCAAGCGTCATGCAGCGCCACCCTCGACCTGGCGGCTCGGGGTTTCCTAAAATGCATTCGAAAAAATCAGTCCTTGGCCTCGATGGAGCTGCTGTTGCTGTAAACATGGCAGTGAAATTGGTTTGCGCAACGGTTGCAGGCGTGGGTTGGCGGAATCGCGGGTTGGACACCACTGTTACTGCGTTTGCTAAGCATAAATTGTACGAAGCTGGTTTGATAGGTGTAGCGTCGGTCATAGGGTCATCACGCATTTGTCGCTGCCGCAGGGAGATCTGCTGCTCGTGCAAGACCGCGGACGAGAAAAGGTCGGCACGGTGACCGAGTTGCGGAATCGTCGGGGCAATCAGCGGTGCATTCAGGACTTCGCGGTGGGCCAGAAATTTCGATCCACATGTCGGTGTCGTCCACGATCGTCGTGTGAGAGTTTGAGGTCGGAAGCCAGGGTGAGCGCCGACTACAAGTGCGATGCAATTGACCGCTTTCGCAAACTCTCCGATAGAATGGTGAACACGGTTGGCGCGCTCTAAGCACCGGAAGCACACGGTGGCGGTTGCGTCAAGTACGCCGAGTTCCAGCAAGGCAGTCAGATTTGGGACGGTGCACTTCACGCATAGTGTATCTCCGCATGCATAGCATTCTTTTTTCTTGGAGAGAAACGAAAGCTTTGACATGCATCTCATACATTGGCTGCCTTTGCTGCTTTTCTTCCCACCGCTCGCAAGAGACGCCGCAGTGCTGCTGTCAAAAAACAAACTTCGTGGTTGAAGATGGTTGGCGAAATCTAGCAGCCAGCTCGGAATGCCAGCACGCATACAGCACCGATCACGCGCAACACGAGATAATGAAACCTTGAGGCGGAACGTTTCGAGCGCAGCAGCGTCGCACAGCTCGACGATGCCAGAGGCACCGGTGCCTGCTGCCGAAGATGTTATCGTTGCCAGCTGCAGCATGAACTGCTCTTCACCGGAAGGCGGCGCAGCTCGCGAAGGTTGCAGAACTTGGGCCTCCGTATCTGCAACGCTTGGGCTGCGTGTGTGACCATTGCTTGGGGGAGGGGGGCCCATCGCGAAGAAGTTGAGAGGAGGAGACACCGATGCAGACGGCGATCGATAATGAGTTGCATTGGTCGCTTCTTCTAACGCAAACATGTTCGCTGTGCTGTGGATAGGCGAACGTCCTGCCAGCGGTGTCACCGAGTCGCTCTCCTCGCTGGGAGATCTGGACTTGTTGTGGCGGACCACGTTTTCCATTTTGCTCGGCTCGATGCCTTTTCCATTCAGAAGAATCGAACGATGCGCCTCGGTGAATCGAAGGCGGTCAGAAATCTGAAGTGAAAATGTTTTAAGAAGAGAAGACGGATCGACCATCGCGAAGCTGGAATTCCTTCGTGACCTGCCGGACCACACGCTGCCAGCAGTTCCTCCTCCTCCTGCTCCTCCGTCCGCTCCTTTGCTTGCCTGCAGTGAAATGTACTCCTCTAACAGGAGGCGCTTCATCTCTTGTTCCGGAGTGAGAGGGGCAAGCAATCCGATGCTGGCCGACGCAGCAACATGATGAGTCTGCTGCTTGCTGCCTGTCGCCGCGCTGATACTTCCTCCACCACTGTTACCATTTGTGCCAGTCGAAGATAATGATCCTTGAAGAAACTCTGGCTGGATCAGTGCGTGGCCGAAAATCATGATGCTCCCCAACAGCATCGATATCTTTCCTGATGCCCTGATGGTGACGGTGATAAAGCGGCCCACCGCAAATTGTGATGTGCCCTCGCTTAGTGGGAGTGCTAACCAACTAGTCCCATTCGATGGATGCTGCTGCTGATGGTACTGAGGGTGTGGGTGCGACGAGACACGACGACTCGCAGTGTTCTGATCGTGCAACGATGCCAAGGCGTCTGATTGTGCGATAATACCCGAAAAAAAAAAACAGAGTTTCCTACACATAGTGGTAGCGATGCATCCTGCAGGAGAACTCGCTCTAGAACAGGTGACAGATACTCCCCACAGGAAACACTGATCGCAAGCGGCGAAGCGAACATGGAATCTTGCAGCGTTGACGGTACAACAACACCTAAGTGTGTGATACGAGAGAGCTGTGGGAGTGCCATGGTGAACGACACCACCTCGTGCCCTTCCGGAATATTGAGCGGAGGAGACTTCGGCATGAGGATGGATTTCATGATGCCAATCGTCGGCAGTGGCATCGCTCCTCCACCGGAGTTAAACATCGAAGCTGCGGAGCCACTGCGGATCATTGTTGACGACGGATCACGCAGATGCTGGCCAAACGCGACGGCTGGATTGTTGTCGCTAGATGTCGTTGGGGATCCTAACAGCGGTTTTTTGACGGCCTCTGTTCTACCCTGCGCTGATGCAGCTGTGTGTACTGTTACCGACGCTTTCACCAGCGTCGCGCCTCCGCATGGATCAGAGAGAATAACGATTGGACGGTGGCTGCCTATCCGCAGTCGTGTGCTTCGAGGTACCTCAACCAGAAGTTGCAGGAAACCGGCGTACCTATGGTCCAATGTTGGCGATCCGGACACCTCAGAGAGTTGCAGCAACGCCGAGGCAGTGAGAAGAGAATGAACAATAGCATTGTCGTCAAAGGGAAGCCATCGATGAGGCTGCAGACTATGACTGCTACTATGACAACTACTCTGGTGAATTGAGCACACTCTCCGAACAAAGCCCAGAGCTTCTGCGAACGAGGAATAACAACCCGTTCCTTGCTGCTCGGGGACGGAATACTGCACCGAAGACTCGCGAAACATCAGGAGCCACAGCATCCCAAGGAGCGAAGAGTGCGAGGGGATGGGAGATTGTAGGTGAAGTTCGGAGCTCAACATATTCGGTGACGTCGCTGCAAGGGCCTCGACTGCCCATGTAAACATCGTCAACAGCGCAGCACCGAGTTGCTTTTCTTCTGTCAATCCGCAGCGCCTTAGTTTGTAGTGTGCTCCTCGGAAATGATCCTCGGAGGTAAGCTGTTCTCCAGTTGCGCCTCGTTGTAGCACATCGGCCTCAGAAGAAAGGTGTCGTATTTGAGCATCCCAAAAGGAAGCGTTGTTGTTACTGGGGTGACTACCTTTGTTGAGGTTGGGCGATGGAGATGTTAGCGGAGACAAAGAAGGAGTGAACGTTCCTCCCATAGGCGGCGGGACAACAAAAGCTCTTGATGGAGGTGCGCTGCCATTGTGGCTCGCTGTGACTGGAGACCCTCCAGTAGAAATCCCTTTTCCACCTGAAGTTGGAAGTACACAATCTTGCAGTGCAGAACGATGGCGGCGCTCGCGAGCCTGCCGAAGAGCAACTTGCTTCTGGAGAGCATCACGGTCGCTGGGAGCATTCTGATGCTCTGAGACACCAGCTATGTGGGAAATACCACGAAACCACACAAACGAGTTGAATGAGCTCCCTGCCCTCCGCTTCGATCCTCTTGAGGTGAAAGTGCCTTTTTTTGACTCGCCAGCATTTACTGGTTCATCATCGATTCGTCGTGTCTTACTTGTGTTGGGTGATGCCTGCGGAGTGCCTTCGCACGAAGGGGACGGTGCGTTCAACATGCCGCATAAAATGAGTTGTAATTCACACTCCATTGCGATATGAATTTCAAGTGGTGGTTTATGCGGGTAATTTCCCGCTGAGTGCACATGAGTCCCGTGGCGAGCGTGATTGTCCTTCGAATCGTTCTGATGTGAGTGGACTCCACCTGCGCCTGCAAGGGATGATGAGGTGGTGGTGTTGCTTCGGATTGGATTGCGATGAAACTCGACGAGACTCTGTCGATAGGCGACACGGCTTACACGCGAGATCAGCACCATGGACGCCGCCTCAGGGGTGGTGGTGGTGGTACCAACACCAGCACCACCACCGCCGGAGTGCGAACTCCCCAACGAATCTTGTTGATAAAGAGGTGCTGTTGGGGTGTTTTTTTGCGAAGGGCTCTTCCCTAGCACGCCGGAAGTGCATCGCGAAAGTCCTGCTGCTGCTAACGTAGAAGCTCCTTGCACAACACCATACATCATCCTTGTGCAAAAGTCTCCCAATCCAGATTGCGACGCTTCACAATAATGAATCAACTCCACATTCCAAAGATGCTCCGTGTGAATCAATCGGAACTCTGGTTTGAGAATTACATTCGAAGGCAAAAAGTATTTTCGATTGGATGCCGGGGAAGACACCGAAGGTATTGCGCGTTGTTGCTTATTCTCAACCGTTGCAGGCTTGTTCTCATTACCGTTGCAGGCAGTGGTTCGCCGCTGCTTGCTGTTCAAATCTGAGAAAAAAAGTCGAGTGGACTCACCGTGGCTGATGTCGAAAGAGTTCGAGTAATACATCGCTTTTCTCTCTAGCGGCGGAATACCAACGCCAGTGTTGTTAAAATATGGGGTCATCAAAACTTGCTCAGAGGACGAAAAGATCACGGCATTGTGATCCATAGGAAACTCAGGAGGCCGCTGGTCACCAGTCGCGCCGTCGGTGGAGTGATTCGATAAGTCACCCATGGAACGGCGTGTGTCTTCAAGTCGGTGGCTTGGAGGCTTTGCATGCTGCTGCTGGTGTTGCGATGACGATGCATTATTAGGGATGGCGTGATGCGTGAGAACGTGCTGAGGGCACTGAAGGCGAATCGACTTGTCTTCGGCAGTGGTCCACTCAGTTGTAGCGGACCGTGCTGGGAATGGTGGTGGTGATGACGCCGGAGACGAATGAGCACGACCCCCCGAAGTAGAAGAGCCACCACCAGTTAAGTTGTGATATCGAACCCCGCTGCTTTCCGTGACAAACATGCAGTGCAAAAACTCATCTGAGGCATAGCAACCACACCAGGCGTCGAAGTGGCAGATTGTTGTGACACGCACACCTTCTGGGGCAAGCGACACTTTCGACGGTATTGCGAACAGTGCTGCTGCCTCGCTCGCGAAGATGTCGACTTTGGGGGTGCCAGTAAAGAGCAACTGACCAGTGACATTGTCAATCGCAACGAGGAATGTGACGCCTGAATCATTTACAGACAATGGATTGTCGCCTAGCGGGTCCGCTGCACGCAGCGAAGTGGGGAGCGACGCTTGGCGCTCTAAGGAAGACGACACACCGCCATGATGATGATGATGCGGCCGGACGCTTGACGCAGCGCTACTACTTGCGCTTTTTTGCAATACTCCATTTTTCTGAATGTCACTTACGTTTTGGCTGTTCCCGTACAGAACTAAGAAATAGTAAAGGCCGACAGGTAGAGCTGTAGAGCGAGGGGTCGCCACAGGAGAACTCCCAAGTGCGCCACCAGCGGCGTGCGGTGAGACTAGCGGATCTCCTGCACCACCAACTCCAACAAGTTTGCCTCGCATGTTTTCTAACCGCGCTTTGTTCGACGTTCAAGGAAGTTGCTTTGCCCCTTGCGTAATTCGATAAACTCAATGTTGTTTTCTTGTTAAATATGTGGCTGCAGTTCCTGATCTCTGTATTATTGTGTGTGTGTGTGTGTGACGAATAATAGAGAAATGAACAATGACTGTTTCTCTTCATGTGTGTGCACTAATGCGTGCTGCAAATATACGCACACGCTCATGTCATGATTGACAAAAGGTTTCTTTGATATTGGTGGCCGAAAACTACTACTTCAAAACTAGCGTTTGTTATGTCTCTCTGACGGCAGTAAACACAGTAACAACGGAAAGTGAGGGGGGAAGAGGGAAATGAAGGAAGCATTGGTTCTCTGCGTGTTGTTAAATTTTGTTGCAGGAAGGGCAATATTTGTGTTCTTTCGAATCGCCTCTTTTGTTTGGAGATTTGCCGTCAAAGGCAAATGCAGTAAGAGGGACCCAAGCGCATTCTGCACGCAACCGAAAAAATATAAAATATAAACATATGAAGTGAGACAGAAGTTGGAGAACGTAGCGGTGGGAGGGAACATATACTTCGGTGTAGTGTTTTGGCATTTCTTTTGATGCTTGGAGGGGCTGGTCACGCTTTGTGGAATGTCGCAGGGCTTACACCAATCATTCTACAAAAGGGGAGAATATCCACACATTAACATGTTTGCTGGGTGGTTCCAAGGGCTACACACATGCTAAAGTCAGGTACACGTAGTGCTACACAAGCATTCTTGCTTGCCTGTTTGTCTTGTCTGTTTTGTTTCGTTATGAGAGCATCCGTTGAACGGAGGCCGGGAGCGTTGCGACCATGTCCACCAAATCACGTCGTTGAGGGTTGGTGAGAGACTCTGCGGTGCGAACAATCTCATCGTCCGCCGCTTTCTTTCCAATATGATTGCACATGTACGACAGAAACATGCAGCGACTTGCCAGCTCTCCCACAGAGCCAGTTCTCACAACGAATCTCAACGACCGTCGCAAGTTGAAGTTGCCTCTCGATGGTTGCGCCGTGTCAAGAACGTCGGTGATGTCAAAAAAGTTTGACGTGGTCATCACCTTCGAGACAATATTTTGGATGCTTTTGGGAAATACTGTGTGGGCATTTCCGGTGCTGCTGCTTGCGCCAAGCTTCAGAACCTCTGCTATGATCTTTGCAAACACTTTGAAGTCTTTTGCCGGAGGGGGTGTCGTTGCTGCTGCAATGGCCTTTGGGTCATTGAGCATCGCGCCGAGGGGCTGCTCGCACACCAGCACAATGGCAACAATCCTGCAGATCTCGGCGTTGGTGAGTCCGCTTGCATTAACAGACACCACGGACGCCATTGTTGATTCATCAAGCATAAGCGACTCACGGATCATTTCGTGAATCGTTGACATTTGCTCAAGCTTCTTCGCCTCGAGGAGCCAAGGGGACACCCATCGCA